>CM074508.1:16781730-16793433 GCA_037389245.1 Oryzias sinensis
CCCCAGCACAGGCAAGGAGACCACCCCCCCAGGGCCAAGCCGAGCCATTTTTTTTCTCAACAATTGTTTAAGTTTTTCTCTTTATCCTACATATGGAATCACAAGCCCTCCATCTGATAATGGAAGCTCCCCAAAAATTTACCTAAAAAGACCTTTTTTGTCTATTTTGGACGAACATATGACAACATTTATATGCATGTATGTTACAACATGCATGCATCATGAAGCTACGAAGCTACGAGTCCGGTTGCACCGAGTGAGCACTGACGTCAGCCCTCCGCCTGACTGGAAATGAATTATGCAACCCTGTTTGCATGGTGGATGTGAAAACTAAAATGCAATCCCGTCTTTGCGTTGTTGCTTTAATTATGTCACAGAATGAGCGGTGATGAAGTATAAAATAAAAAAGCCTTTTGGAGAAGCCTTTTTTATTTTGAGTCAATTCAAGCAGTTACATTGCGAAAATGAAAAATTATTTCTGTTAATCCATTTTATGCTACGGCTGGTCAGAGAGGATAAACCCAGAAGCAGGAAGACTCAAACAAATCCATCAAGTTTTAAGCTTTTACTTGAACCAAACAAGACCCAAACAGAGAAGATGCTCCAACACAAAACACAGAGAGAACAGAACTTAAATAGGAAGCATGATTGCAGGCAGCTGTGATCAATTAGTGATGGACCACAGCTAACCATCCAGAAATGCAACCAAAAGAAACACCACTAGAGGGCAACCATAACATAACCCCCCACACTAAGTCCGGCTTCTAGACGGACGACATAGTTGATCAGGATGGTCCCGATGAAAGTGATCAATTAGATCCGGGTCCTGAATATGACATCCCGGAACCCACTGTCGATCTGCAGGACCGTACCCCTCCCAATCTACGAGGTATTGGATTCCCCGACCAACCCTTTTAGAGGCGAGAAGACTTCTGATGGTATAAACCGGTCCCCCATCCACAAAACGGGGGGCTGGAGGAGACGGAACAGTGGAGTGGAGGGAACTGTCTCTCACAGGTTTCAGCTTGCTCACGTGGAAGACCGGGTGAATCCGCAAGCTGCTCGGAAGGTCCAGTTTGACTGCCACAGGGTTGATGAT
This sequence comes from Oryzias sinensis, assembly GCA_037389245.1. Taxonomy (NCBI): domain Eukaryota; kingdom Metazoa; phylum Chordata; class Actinopteri; order Beloniformes; family Adrianichthyidae; genus Oryzias; species Oryzias sinensis. The sequence goes on from CM074508.1 coordinate 16,782,830, forward strand.
CCGGGTGATGGGGAAAGGACCAATGTACCGGGGATGCAATTTCCGAGCGCCCTCTTTCAACGGCACATCGGATGAAGAAAGCCACTCTGTCCTCCACCTTGTATTCAGGAGCTGCCGATCTGCGTCGGTTAGCCACAGCAGTGAACCGTTTCCGATTCTGCAGAAGTAGGGGACGATATCTCCTCCATGTACGTCGGCAACGCCTCTCAAAAGCAGCGGGACCCGAGGTTGAAGCCGATTGTTCCTGGTGGGGAAAAAAAGGTGGCTGATAGCCATAGGCAGCTTGAAAAGGGGAAAAATCAGATGAATCTTGAAGGGTGTTGTGTGAATACTCAGCCCAGGGCAGCTGAGAAGACCAAGTGCTTTGGTTCTTGGCACACATGGCTCGTAAGGTTGTTTCCAAGTCCTGGTTGTAACACTCTACCTGGCCGTTGGTTTGGGGGTGGAAACCTCAACTAAGGCTGACCTTGATCCCAAGGAGTTTGAAGAATTCTTTCCAGAAGGCGGCAACAAACTGCGGTCCTCGATCAGAAGTAAATTTTCTTCGGAAGGCCATGTAAACAAAACACATGCTTGGAAACAATAACAGCCAACTCCTTGGCTGACGGCAACTTCCGCAGAGGCACAGCATGGACCAGTTTGGAGAACCTGTCAATGATGGTGAGGATGACAACATTACCCTTAGAATTGGGTAACCCAGTAATGAAGTCCATAGAGATGTGGGACCAAGGTCTGGAGGGCACAGGTAGAGGTTGTAGGAAACCGGCGGGTGGTTTTCTGGGTACCTTGACGCTGGCACACACAGGACATGAGGATACAAAAGCCCGAATGTCTGAGGACACCGTGGGCCACCAAAACCGCTGGGCCACCAGAAACGCAGTCCTCGTTTCTCCAGGATGGCAAGCCAAGCAGGACATCCAGTAGGAATGGTGGTCACATCAGGGACTGAAGATTTGACCCTGCGCTCCAAGGCCCATCGAGACGCTCCCAGCACTAGATGCGGAGGAACAATAGTGGCAGCTGCCGTAGAATACTCGGATTCCTCCTACCGCTGAAATTGGCGTGAAAGAGCGTCCACCTTGATGTTCTTACTGCCAGGCCGATAGGACATGGAGAAATTGAATCTGTCAAAAAACAGGGCCCATCTGGCCTGACGTGGGTTAAGTCTTTTGGCTGCTCGAATGTACTCAAGGTTTTTATGATCTGTCCAAACTAGAAACGGTTGATCAGACCCCTCCAACAGGTGACGCCACTCCTCCAAGGCTAACTTCCCAGCTAGCAGCTCTCTGTTCCCTATGTCGTAGTTTCTCTCTGCAGGAGTAAGCTTGCAGGAGAAATACGCGCAGGGATGGACTTTGTTATCAGACGCCCTCTGGGACAAAACAGCCCCCACCCCAGACTCAGACGCATCTACCTCCACAATGAATTGTTTGAGGTGTCCGGCTGAGTCAGGATAGGGGCTACAGAGAAACGTCTTTTTAGCCCGACAAACGCTTTATCAGCTCCCTCATCCCAGACAAAACGTACCTTAGCCGAGGTGAGTCTGTGAAGAGGTGCAGCCACGCCACTGAAACCTCGGATGAAACGCCTGTAAAAATTGGCAAACCCCAGGAATTGCTGTAACTGCTTTCAACCAGAAGGAACTGGCCACTCAAGAACAGCCTTAACCTTGGCATTGTCCATCTGAACAGAACCTGGGGTTAACACATGCCCGAGAAGTGTGGAACTCGCATTTCTCTGCACGTGGGTGTTAAGGTCTGGGGAAAAAAACAAAATATCGTCAAGGTATACAAACACAAATTTGTTAATCATGTCCTTGAGTACGTCATTAATAAGACACTGAAAAACTGCGGGAGTATTTGTAAGTCCAAAGGGCATAACAAGGTACTCGAAATGACCACTGGGAGTGTTAAATGCAGTTTTCCATTCATCCCCCTCCTGTATGCGAACCAGATGGTATGCACTCCGCAGGTCTAGTTTAGTGAAGATCTGGGACCCCTTAACCAGATCAAAAGTGGAGTGTAACAGAGGGAGGGGGTAAGTGTTCCGGACAGTAATGTTATTCAACCCCCTGTAATCAATGCAAGGTCGTAGTCCTCCATCCTGCTTTCCCACGAAAAAGAACCCAGCCCCTGCTGGAGAGGAGGAGGGACGGATGATTCCAGCCTGAAGACTCTCCTGTAGATACTCCTCCATGGCCTCCCGTTCAGGTAGAGACAAAGGGTAGATGTGACCTTTAGGTTGAGTCCCTGGTAGGAGGTCTATTGCACCGTCATAGGGGTGGTGGGGAGGCAGGGACTTAGCGCGAACCTTACTGAATACCACAGTCAGGTCATGATATTCAGAAGGAACCATACGTAGGTCTAGAGCAGGGGTGTCAAACATACGGCCCGTGGGCCGTATCCGGCCCGCCAGGTGGTTTAGTCCGGCTCACACATGAAGAGTAAAAATCATAAGGATGTTCAAAAAAGAAAGCAAGTTTCTAGTCTATTCCTGTGGCAACTTATGATTTTTTAAAGAAATAACCAAAATGCGCAATTCCGCCACTAGGGGGAGCAAAGGAAAAGCTTAACAGGTAAAACAACATAACTCTGCATGTGCCAAAAACAAAACCTAACAGCTCTGTGTCTGGCTAACAGTTCTGGTCCAGATCTGCAGATGGCTGGGGTAAGTTTCTGTTCTCCATACTTCCCGCTGGGTTTAACATGGTTGGAGCATGTTACGGCTGGTCAGAGAGGATAAACCCAGAAGCAGGAAGACTCAAACAAATCCATCAAGTTTTAAGCTTTTAATGGAACCAAACAAGACCCAAACAGAGAAGATCCTCCAAAACAAAACACAGAGAGAACAGAACTTAAATAGGAAGCATGATTGCAGGCAGCTGTGATCAATTAGTGATGGACCACAGCTAACCATTCAGAAATGCAACCAAAAGGAACACCACTAGAGGGCAACCATAACATTTTAATTGTCGAATTAGATTTTTTAATTGAATTTTACCACACATTTAGTAGAGAACTTTTTGTTGATTAAATGTCAAATACTACCAGAATGAGCGGTGTTGAAGAAGAAAAAGGAAAAGCTGTTTGGCGGATGGATTTTTTTCTTTTTGGGCATCGGGCATTCATTGTATCAGCGAGCTCTGCTCTTTCCCCGAAATCTGCCCATAGAAAAACCTTCAGTTCATCTGCTTCAATGGTAATTCACATAGTAATTCATGAAGAACCCAACCAAACTGAAGTTTTGAAAGAGTTAAGAAATATTGACATAAAAAATGCTAAAAATGGTAATACTTGAAATATAGCAAATCATCATTCAAAGTAAATAAAGAATGGATGGAATTGTGACGGAAATATACGCCAAGAAATCCTTTGCCATGATCCACAATCTTTCCTATGATGAGCAAATTCTGTTCTGTTTCTTGATTAAAGTTTTAAGTAATTAAATATTACTGTCACAAGTACAAGCAGATGCCTGAATCCAAATGCAGCAGGTCTAAGGCTAAAAGTCCACAAAGTGAAATCAGGGTCAGGCAAGCAGGGGTCAACAACAGGAATAAGATCATCAGAGGAGAGACAGGATAGTCAGGATCCAGGCAAGAATCGGGCAGGCACCAGGCAAAAAGAGTCAGAAACAGGATCAGGAAACGGCAGAACAGGTCCAAATGTAAACCTCTGTATTTAAGAGTAACACAAACAGTACTTCACACTGAGTTTAACTCAGAGCAGAACTTAAGTAGACTTGTCAAGGATGGCCCTGCTGCTCAGCTGAAACCCTCCTGCTGGCTCCTCCTCCCTCACCTGTCCCCGGTGTTTTCACAGCTGGTGCGCATGTTCTCTCTGATTAGGTTTCCTTTTTAAGCTGCTCTGTTTCTTCTGTGGTTGTCGCAGCGTTTTCGTTCATGCTCATGTTCAAGTGTGCTCTTGGAATTAAAAGCCTGTTTTCACGTTACGCCAACTTGTTGTAGGTCCTGCACCTGGGTTCCTACCTTGGTTCACGTAACAAGACTGTGGTTAATGGATGAATGAGAGTCAGGTGTAGAACTTTGGAGACAGTTCCTGCTGATGTCCAGAAGCGGAGACAGAGCTCTAACTTCTGACAATTATGTCAGATTTGATTGGTTTGTGTCAAGCATTGACAATATAGAACTTTGCAGACAAAAAAACACAAAACAAAGATATAACAGACCCAATTTTAGAAATCAAGTTAATACTTTGATTAGAAAATAAAGAAAAAAAGTACAAAATGATAAACCTTTTTTCAGTAAGTGTTTTCAGAACACAGATACCACATTAGACTGATAACATAAAATGATTATCAAATAAAGTCAAGTAGAAATAAAGTCAAGTAGAATTTGATTTGTTGCTTGAAAGGGAGCAGGAAGAGGTGATTTTTATATAATCCCACCCCTATTTTGATATTTTTTAAATATATATTTTTATATAGTTACCATAATCTGGTCCTTATCAGATTAGTAAAAGAGAGTGCTTTATGATTATCCTCAGAAAACATTCTTCTAAAATTTAAGTAAACATTAATATCAATCACACTTCATGCATATCAGTATTGATAAATTATCATCAGAATACATTATCATGTTAATCCAGCAATCATTGCTCAACATTGCTGATCTAGTTAAAAAAACTCTACAGCTCATTGATGATCATCAGAAAGCACTTAAACATAGTTTTCAGTAAAATTAACAAAAAATTACTGTTCATGTTCATAAACAATGAAAAAATACTTTTCAGACAGTAAAAAAAAAAGGATATTAAGAATCTTATGTTCTTCAAACATTGTTATTGTTTAAAGGCAATCCTAGTGCAGGTGAGTTCAAAATGTTGCATTAACTTGTTGAGTAGAATCTGGTTAGAGCAGTGTTCTGAACAAACACTGACAGGAAAGAATGCTTATGCATGACTTATAATAAAAACACTCTGCTTTCACACACTGTTTAATGCTGTCACTGCAAACCTTTAAAACAGAAACTTTATCAACAATGAAAAGAAAACACCAAACATTCTTCATCAAGAACGACTTGTTCTTTACTTTGTTATGAGAAATGATCCGAAAAATTCCCGCTTATCTCCAATCTGCTTCTGTTTCATGTCACAGCTTTGTTCAGACCAAAAGTCAAAGTAATGCAGACAAAGAAGTATCTTAATAGTCTTCTCCGGGGCCATGGTGAAGAAGGCTCAGCATCCTGATGACCTGTCACCTGTGTGGGCCAGAAGCTGCCAAACTTCTACCATTCCTCCATGCAGAATACCCTCACCTAGTCCTTAAATGTGTGGGACTAGACCAGGGGTCGGCAACCCAAAATGTTGAAAGAGCCAAATTGGACGGAAAAAACAAAAAACAAATATGTCTGGAGCCGCAAAATATTAAAAGCCTTATTTAAGCCTTATAATGAAGGCAACACATGCAATATGTGTCTGTATTAGCTATATTAGTCTACTATCAAAATGACTAAGTTGTTACAAATACATAATGAGCATTAACGATTAAATGTTTATTTGCCCTGCGGTGCATTCTGCGTAGAACAACGCGTCACGTGACTCCTCTGTTGTGGAAGTTTAACTTCATTATAATATCAATGAATTATGTTTCATTCCTTTGATAAAATTAAAGAAATGTAATAAAGAAATCTGATTTTTGATGTCATTTTTATTTTGAGGATTCGAACACAAAACAATAAAATGGAACGTGCATGACGACGTTCCCCATGACAGTCAGCTCCGCTCGAATGACAGAACAGCTTCAAGTTTTTGCGGCGCCTGCAGACTATCATTCAGCTCGCTTAGGTGGCTTGTCACAGTCATATCCACCAAAAAGTGCACCTTTTCGGGCCACTCAGTATCTTCCAGTTGCGGGTAGTTCAGGTCTTTGCTTTTCAGGAATGTTTTCAAGTGTTCTAAACAGACGACAAAGTGATGCAAAATGTCACCCCTGGACAGCCATCGGACTTTGTTGTAGCAGGAGATCAGAATATTTGCTTTCAACTTCATCAAGCAATGCACGGTGGTTGGATTTACATCAGCCACCTGTTTAGCGGACTGCTGAAAGCTGAAAAAAAGCCCTGCTAGTAGAAACGTGTGTCGTAAGCTATAACGCAAATCTCCGTTGACAGAAAGGTTGAAGTTTAAAATTGTAATGACCAAGCCAGGCCGTCACCTAAGCGGAATGACAGAAGCCAAATCGCCTATCAAGCGACTTCTTTGGAGAGCTGTCCGTGCCTCATACATCGCATGACCCCAGCCAATCTCAGTGACAAATTGAGAGCAGGACAGGCAGCAACTTCTTCTAAATAACAAGACCATTTATTCCAGCGCACAGAACCAGCCCAAACAGCATGGACCTGACTTCAGTTCACAACACTCTTACTCAAGGTTTTACCCCAAAACTCCCACTTCCCATGAGCCTTAGGGGCTGAAGGCGGGGCTAGTGGCGGTCATGTGCATTTTAGGTCTATTAGCAGCCGGGGATTGTGGGAAGCGGTTTCCTGATCTAATTAGGGCTCAGCATGAGCGTTTCTGTTTGCCCACGTTTCTTTTTATATGGCACTTTTGTTGTTCCACCTTAGTTTATTCTTCCTGTTATGTTTGTTTCTTTTTGTTGTACCATGAGTGAGGAAGGGAGAGAGGTTGATGATTCCAGTGCAATGTTCAATGTAGTGTGTGTTCAAAAAAATCGTGACTTATAACGTCAAAAAGAAGAGTATGCTCTCGGCTTCCCTCACTACCCCCTCCTCGCTGAGACTGTGCGGAGGCGTGCGACATGTCTCCAGCGCAGTCAGTTGATTGACACTTCAACTTGTAGATAGCTTGGCTCCCGTTGTGGGTACCGAATTGGGCCGCCGGATGTTCTCGGGGTCCTTCGGGGGTCCTTCGATCAATGATGACGTCACCCTACGGTGACGCCAGTTGGACAAACTACTTAGCGAGCGATTTTACATTTAGCAATTTTACTACTTAGCAATGTCGTACCCATCTAAGGAATTTTTGAGGATTCGTTTTGGGTTTGAAGAGAATGACTGCAGTTTTTGTTTGAATTACATTGAGACGGTGGATCATTTATTCTTTAACTGTGGAATTATAAAAACATTCTGGGATGAGTTCTGCTTCTGGTATTCTTCCAAAATTGCAATGCCAGTTCATTTACACTCAAAAAATGTTTTATTCGGTGTGGTGTCATATAATAGACCAGAAAATACAGTTCTTAATATCCTGATATTGCAAGGAAAGTTTTATATACACAAAAATAAATTTTTGAAGACCAAACCACTTTTTATAACATTTCATAAAGAGCTCTTTTTTTACTTTCAATCACTTCATTATATGAAAAAGAAGAATGGCTTGAAATTGTTTAGTTTTGTTTAGAAATACAAACTTCACGAGTACCCCTAACTAGTATTAGACTACCGTAAATTCCAGACTACAAAGCGCACCCGATTACAAGCCGCACCCACCCATATTCATGTGTTTAACTACTTTTAGACTTACATAAGCCGTGTCGGAGTACAAGCCGCATGACACGTCCTGACTCCCAGAATAAGTAAGGTTTTTAACTTATTGACAATCTAGTTATCACACATAAAATTACAAACAGTAACCATATAATCAACATTACATCCCTCAGTTATGATGAGGAAATTTACATCCACGTTCCCCCATTTCCCATGAGTCTTAGGGGCTAAAGGCGGGGCCAACGCCCGGCTCGCCTCACTGTTGTACGTGCTTAAGAATTAGCAAGTAGCAGCAGTGCATGGAGGGGTGAAAAGGAACAGCTCTCCTTCCGCTTGTGTTGCGGCAGCATTATGGTACTAACAGGGCTGGTTAAAAAAAAAACACAGCAGTAAAATAAAGCAGCGGCGACTGATAAGCGCGCGCCTCAGCGCGATACGCGCGCCTCAGCGCAGCGCTCGGGTCAGAAGTTTCCCTTCACAACAAACACTGTTGCTCCACGGACGCCTCTGCGCTCCGTGCGCTCCCCCTCCTATCTTCTCCGAAACATCTGGCCAGGGCGGCTCCAGGGAGGAGCAAATCGTGTCTGTGCAGAGCAATCGGACTTAATACTGTACGTTTTGTGGATGAGGGGCGGATGCGTTGTTACGTGTGGGAGCCTTCAGACTGCCATCGGCCCCGCAGCTCTATGTGAACGAGCAGCAGCCAGGAGAACATGTCTCCAGCTCACACAGAGGCTGTGAGCTTTTCAATGCAAAATTCCGGTCAGTCCTTAGAAACCGTTAAAACGACCACGTGGATTTGTGTTTCCAGTCGTGTCCCGACAAAATAAAGGCTAACGTTATTCCCACATGCGCTGTTCTCTCCTTCACGCAGCTGACCGGCTTTTCCAATCCCGTTGGTGATGGTGGATTTTTTCACGCTGCTTTTAACGATTGCTTTTAACTTGAAAGTTGCATCATATTGTAGCGCGATCATGTGCACGTTGGGTCTAATCGCACCAAAGGATTCTGGGATGCGGCCGGGCATGCGTGTTTTGTTTTGTTGAACCATGACTGAAGTGTCTAAGACCTGAAGTGAGGTCCATGCTGTTTGGCTGCTTAGTTTGTTGAAAAACAAATGACTTGTGCTTAGTGTTAGATAATGAATTCAAACCATTCACTGAGTCCGAAAGTACCTACCGCCATTAAAATCCATAAATTAGCCGTGTCACTAAATAAGCCGCAGGGCTGTGAGTGCAGGAAAAAAGTAGCGGCTTATAGTCCGGGAATTACAGTACTTGGATTGGTTCTATGTTCCTTTATTTTATTTTACTTATGTTTTTATTTATTTGTGTGTTATGTTCATTGTTTCTTTTTTCCCCCTCTATTCTTTATTTTCTATGTTAATATGTTATGTTTGGCAATGGTGACTGATCTTCGAGGTAATATTTATTACATTGTTTTTGTTGTTGTTTAATGTATGATACCGCAATTGTCAATAAAGTTTAAAAAAAACTTAGCGACGTTAACTCATTGGTCGCGGCAACTTACAGCCAATCAAATAGTGTGACGTCATCATTGGTTGAAGGACCCCAAGGGACCCCGAAGGACCCCGAGAACATCCGGCAGCCCGAGAACATCCGGTACCCACACCGTTATCCAGCTGCAAGTGACGTACCTGCTAGGCGTTACAACTTTAATACTACAAGCTCTTACAGCATTGGAAAACGTAAAGAATATTTGTGTCTTTTTTTCCTCCTACAGAAACCATATTAAAACAAAAAGTATATTTATCTCCCCCTTCTTTTTACATTTTTCAAACATTTTTGAAAATGCTCCAGGGAGCCACCAGGGCAGCACTAATGATCCGCATGCGGCTCCGGAGCCGCGGGTTGCTAACCCCCGAACTAGAAAGGCTGTGGTCATCAACACAGCCCAGACCATCGGCAGCTGCCCCCATGCCCCCCCCTGGAGACCATAGCAGAATCCTGCTGCCAAAAATGAAACTAAAACAATCCTCGACTATCTCAACCCCTTATGCCCTCAGCAAGAACACTCATCACAGGAACAGCAAAACAATCAAAATGAAAAATCCTTATGACGTGCCTGCTTCTCACCTACTTCACCCATACGGGATCACCAAATGATCTAAGACTTGCAGCTGTTTTTTCCCATTGAATTCTGATTGGGCCAAAATAATCGTAAAAATGTTTATTCTTTTACTCCTTTTCCCTAATGTGGTATTTTCTTACAGCTCAACATAAAAGTAGATTTTTGTTGCACAACGGAATAAGTGTTGTGCAATGAACTCAGAATGACAAAAGCCACTTGGAATTTAAAAGACTTGCTGATCCTGTGCCAAGAAAAACATTTGGTTTGGAACATTTCTTGTTTTCAGTATTTCAGAGACGACTGCGGATAAACTTTTGTTATAGTGGTGTACAAAAAAATCTTGTATTTTACAATGGTTATTAAAGTAATGTAACATTGACATTACTCTAAAAGACAGAGAAAACAGAATCAATCAAATTACCAAGAAAGCATGATTAAAAAATTGTGTGACAGACTCTGCAGAAAATCAACACAGTTTTATTATTTTGGCTAAAAACTGCATAATCCTTATGCAAAGACCACTGGGAACGCTGCTTAGACCAAGAGATGATCAGAGTGACTCTTTGAATCCAATCTAGTAGAAAATCTGAAAAAAGTGATCATTCATAAAACAGGGAGACCATATTACAAATGGAGAGGTGAAAAATATTGGACTTTGGGACATCAAAGCATTCATGCCGGTCTTTTTATTTTTAAAGAAAACCAAATTTATGAATACAAATATAAAAGCTTTCAAAATAATGAAATGTGGTTAAATTCAACAGGAAAACTTTTTTTCCCCGTGACTTAAGTTTTGTTTGAATTCATTTAAAGTTGATATAAGCGATTGATTTCATCAATGGGTTGGCCTTTTTAAATCAAATCAAATCAAATCAAATCAACCTTTATTTATATAGCACTTTTTCGACAACATATGTCACTCAAAGTGCTGTGCATAAAATACAATAAAATTTAAAAACAAGATGACAGGACAAACCGTGCGACAACCCCCCCCCGCAAAAACACACACACACACACACACACACACACACACACACACACACACACA
>CM074508.1:16793933-16981134 GCA_037389245.1 Oryzias sinensis
GATCCCAGCTACCCAGTCCGCTGGGATCTGATCAGCAACGAGTAAATGAGTCATTGCTGTTTAACATTATTTCCATACTTCAGAAATAAATAACTCTCATGCTTTGGTTTTTCAAATGACTTTGAAACAGTAACAGAGTCCTTTCTACCACCAGGTGTCCCAATCCAGATGACGGTACTGTGGAGCTGGTTCAGAACGGCATCTCCACTGTGGCTCGTTTCTCCTTCAAGATGTTCACCTTCACCAACTATTCCTCCATCTACCTTCACTGTCAAGTTCACTTGTGTCTTTTGAGACACAGCAACTGCACTGCTGTACGTACCAGTTACATTTGTGAAAACTAACTGTTTAAATGCTTTAGATGCTCTAAAGTTTCCGTCTCCTGCAGCATTGTTACCCGGGTTACCACACAAGGGTACGAAGGGATGTTACCCACCATGACGCTACAGCCATCACCATAGGACCACTTCATATGGCCTCAGGTATGGTCTTGTTTTGTCTTTTAACTATAACAGCTCAATTTGTGAAGCACTTCATATTTAAGTTTTAAGATATAATTTGTGGAAAAATCAAAACAAAAACAATATTATATTGATGTTGTCCATCATAATTCCCTTTAAATTGATTATATACTATTGTTAATGCCTTACAGATGAAAGAAGAATCATGAACAGCGCTCCAGGCCTCCCAGCACCTCTGATGATTTTGATTGGCTGTTTATTTTTTGCAAAAACTCTAATTTAGTTTATGGACAGATTGTTTTTATGTTTTTATGAATTAGTGACTTTACTTGTGATAAAGTTTTAATGGTGTTAATGGTGTAAATAATGGTAGAACTCTTGTTTTTACATGTTTTTAGAACAATGACACATCTTTTAACACTAGAGGGCGATAGATTCAAAGAAAAAAATGCTTTCCAGTTATGTTTGTGGCCTAATCTTTTACAAACAATATTGTGTTTTTAAATCAGGGCTAAATTTAAAACATATCGACTAATAACAAAATGAGCTATTTTACAATTTTGGAGTTTTTGAATTATAGATAAAACTTTACAATCAAACTCGTACAATAGACTGCATGCTATCTAAAAACGCTATTTAATTAAAAAACCATGACATATTTTGTGCTTTTTCATTGTAATAAAAATTTTTTTTCTTACATTGTTGAGCCAGTTTGTTTTTGTTGCATCTGACACCACATAATGTTCTGTACAGGTTCAACTTATAATAAACATAATCATTAAAACTATCACAACAATATAGGTTCCATTTTTGTCAAAAGGAGCTGTTAAGATGTCATGTTTCACTTTTTTGTGATATATCTTTTTGTTGTGGTTAGTGCAGAGACCGTTCCATGTTTGCATTTTGGCGTGTGAATTTTGTCCTGCCTGTGCCAAACATGATCTAATGAGAAGAACAGGGATTTTGTATGTAATTTGTCTCCAAATATGAGGTCTTAAGGCTTTCTCTGACAATTAGATTAGAAAGAAGAACCTGATCTTTCATTCAAAAATCATTTTCAGAAACTGTGGTCGATTGGTTAACATTTAAAATCAAGACATGAATATGTATTTGTCGTTGGCATTTGTTGAGTTTCTCTGGACTTGCAGCTATATGAGGTTGTATTTTGCAGCTTTTCCATCTTTTTTGCAGACATGAGCATAAAAAGAAGTTAAGGACTTACTGAAACTTTTGCGGTAATTCAATAAAACTGTATTAGATGACAGATCCGTTTTAATGAAGGTTTCTTATATAACTGATACTTACCAGATCTCTATGTGACATGTCCTAGTGATAACCTGTATAAATAGGTTTTTAAAAATTTTAAAAAAATTGTAACATATTTCAACTTGTTTGTGACTTTTGTGTCAACTCTCCTTTTATTTTGTAGGCTTGCTTTCTCTGTGTTTTTATTTTGAAGTTTTGTTTGCTTTCTTTTATAGTATTATTACTTAATGAACAAATGCTACTTGATTTTTTTTATTTGCAGCTAAAAATGACAGATTTGTTAAGGAAATGTGTGTGAGAAAAGGACAAGACAGTTGAGTTTCTAAAAATATTTTTAAAAACCTTTAGATTCCCTCCTGGCTCTACTGTCAGAGGATTTAGATGCATTCTGCAATACAGAAGATGAGTATTAATGTACAAACTTTAATATAACATTTTGGAATTCAGGCTTTTTTCTTCTGGTGTTACTGTATTGAAATTTATTATTTCTGGTCTTTTAAAAAAATGAAGGTTGGAAAAAACCATCATCCTGGGGAAAAAACGATTAATAGGCACACCAAACTAGCTATGTTGATAATGGAGGTTGTCATAAAGGTAAGATAGTTTCGAAAAATTACACGTAAGGTGCAGTTTTGAGCTAATTTCTACCGGTTAAATACTCAGTGTTGCATGCAGCAATGAATCCTTTCTGTCCTTAAAAAAACAACACCCACTAAAATGTAAAAGTGTTTTTAAATTGAAATGTGAAGTAATGACACTGCAAATGGTAATTACTGATGAGAAACAGGCTTTCGAACAGTTCACGTTTTGTTTTTCTTTGCAGATTTAGTTAATCAAAACGTTCTTGACTGAACAGTGCTTTTATTTTGGTAACTAAAATCATTTTCCATCTTTTTTTTGCTTTTGAGGTTCTGTTGTTAAGTCTATATTTGCCTTATCATTGGCACAGATGGTGACTAGGTCCACGGGTCCTAAAGATTGAATTGCAGGAAATAAACTAATGTTGAAATCTAGAGTTTCATACACCATAAGAGGTCTTCACATCGCACAGACAACATTACTTTTACTTATTTCTCCATTTGGTAAATAAGATTAAACAGTATTCAATATAAATTTTAAGTAATTTTGGAGTCAGCTTTAAATTTATGACTTGTTGTAGGGCGCCATCTGGTGGATTTACGAGTCACTCAAAGACCCACCCTAATGAGGACTGTGTTTTTGGTGTTTTCAACATGTTCTTGTGGTACTTTTCAGAGGTTGAAGTGAAGATGAGGAAAATATTGAATGGGGAAAATCAAGTTTTAAAGTGGACTTGAATCTGGAGGTGGGGGAACATTGGGAAACCTTAAGAACAGCATGTTGACCTTTAGAAGGCGCTGATGGCCCAGCGGGTTCATGTGGACTCCCTCATAACCCTCCAGGTGTGGTGAGTTGGAAGGGTCACAAAAGGTACTACATGACGTTTGACCTGCCGATTCCCTGAGCAGCACCCCTCATGTCAGCACCGCTGACCACTGCTGAACTGCAGTTCACTGTGTAATTACATCTCCAATTGAATGTGCACTTTGACCTTGTTCTAGCTTTAAGACCTGGCCTGGTGCTGGTTTACCTTTTTCTCACACCATCTCCTTTTTTTGGGGTTGTTTCTACACAAGAACAGTCAAATAAAATCTATAAATGCAATATTTAACTAAATCCAACACAAATTCCAACCCCATGAGTTCCCTTGAAAACATTCCCCTGAACAGTCATTTCTGAGAAAGGTATTTTGTTTTCCTGTGGTTTAAGGGTTTGTCTTGACATCCAGCTGTGTCTGTCAAGTGTTATTAAATGTGGGAACTGTATATTCTTGTGAGGGCTGAACAGTCTGAGGGCAGAAACGGCACCCCTTAAGGTTAAGGAATGTACTTCGAAAACCACCTGTGGAAAATTAACCTTTAAAAAAGGAAGATATATGTTAAATGCTGCATCTTCTATGCATTTGCATGACATTGTATGAGTCCCTTAAGAGCAATCGGGGTTTCAAAAACTTTCAAAATTGCCCCATTGCACTTCAATATAAATATTAGCGATATCTGGTTGTGATAAAGCCAATTTTTAAATGCCTTGCTTTGCTTTTGTGTTTATTAACTCCATCTATACATACTATTCATATTGTTTTTTTTTTTTGAAGAACCAATAAATCAAAAAAGTTGCAACAAACTGTGATATATGCTCCTTGGTATTCTACTTCCATCAGTCTGCCATTGAAATGATAAATAAATAAATTACAGAGGCCCTTGCCCTGCCATCAGATTTTTTACCAACCCACCACCCTGGCATTGATCTGTGATGATGATGCAGGAAAGATTTGCTTTTTCATTTTGCTTTTCTGTGCTGGTATGTTTGCTCTGTCTGTTTAATTAATAATAAATACAAACATGTGCCGCATATGTATTCCAATATCTAAGAACCTTTGTTTTTATTATTCTCATCACATCTAAGATTCAAACATCAGTTGTACAGTTTCTCATTTTGCAAAAGCAGCATGACGCCACAGATCATGCTGGTTCAGAATTAATATGAAAATACAAAATAATATGTCCCCATAAGTCAGAGTTTATTTTGACAGACTGAAAACAAATGTATTACGCAATACTAAGCATTCTTGTTACTCTTATAAGCGTATTTTATTGTTATCAATCATCTGATGTTTTTGATAGAGCTATGACAAGATAATTTCCCCTTTGTGGGGTCAGTACATTTTTATTTGATTCTATTCTAAATCCAGAGTCATAGTGCAATTTAACACAAAGAATTATAGCAATATTATTTTATTTCAACAATGTTTTTTTTTCGATATATTATTTTTCCATGTAGAAATATTTGTTATTTCAATGTAATATTTTAAATGTTAAATTATATTTTAAATTATTTTAACATCTGGTTTCTTTGAAGCAAAACAAAAAAAAACTATTCTAGATTTTCTACTTAATTCAACAACTCTTAAAAGAAACTTAAGCTCAAAATTACATTTGTGAGTATTTTTTTTCATTCAAATTGTTGTAAATCCGAACCAGACAAAAACTAGACATACAACCACAAGCCACAGTCTCCCTGCTCCACTCCATTCTGATTCATCCACTTGTAGACAAATAGATCCATGTAGGTCTTTGCTTTCCTCATCTGAGGACTAAAACCTGCATAATCATAACTAGAAAAAACACTGGAAATGCTTTACCAATGGATCGACTTTAAGCATGATCACAATGAAATTGAAATGTCATTTATTGTACTTACAGATTTCAAAACATTTGTTGATATCCTCAAAATGCTTTTAGCTTACTTTCTTGCACACTTTAATTGGGTTTAGTCCAGGAATTAGAAGTTCAGAAGCTTATTGGATGATGAACTGAATAAAGGATAATAATCTTCCTGCTGTTTTTTTTCCATGGTGCTACCATCTTGTCCCTCCCCGCCTCGTAACTTGACCACTCCACCAGCACGAAACTCCCTCCAACAGCGACCATGAGCTGTTTATCGACTGGCTCCCCTTCCTGTTTGTTGTATTAAAAGGGCAGAAATTAGATCTGCATTGGCATTGGTTTGAGATAAATTGGGCACCAGATCGGTCCTAACTTGATTTGTTTTGGGGTTTGTGAGGATGGGAGAGGAAGATGGCTTGTCATGATGCAGCAGATCGGAATAACAGGAGGCTGACATGAGGGAAACGGTCAGTAGACTCCTTACAAGTTTATTGCTTTAAATGGTGACGTGTGGAAAGAGCAGTGGTGTGTGCGCGCATTCAGGGAGCGAGGGGGTCATTATGCCCCACTCCCAGAATGCCGTTCTTCACTGCGGCTCCCTCGGGTTGCCCAAATGGCCATGCGCAGGAGTATTTGCTCTCTCCCATTACAACTCCCAGGGGACAGGGGTTAGCTCCTCTGCTCTATTGTATAGTTTGGAGTTGGGGTGTGGACCCTTCTCGTTTCAGCGTCCCACTTTGATCTTTCTCCAATTCTTGACAGCTGATACTAACACTGAACCTGACACTCAGTGTTGCCTCTGTTGAAATCTGTAGTGGAAAGAAGATCACGGGACTGAGAAGAATGGGGCTTGATGCCAAGATCTCTGTGTTGTGGGCCAGACAGACACAGTGACCCTTTTGGTTGAACTCAGAACAAGAGGTTAGGGCTCTAACTCAAAACTGGAACAGTGTTTAAAAATTGTTTATTTATGAAAAACTCACATGCAGATAACATGGTCATAATCTGAGACTGTGGGTCTGTATAGTCTGAACGAGGCAAAAAGTGGGATTTGAGCATCATGTTGGCAGGTTAAGCTACTAGGAAAAGCTATGATGATTGCTACTTCCAGTGTGAGAATTGGTTTTATTACTTTTCACACCATATCTTTGTCCTGTATGATATAAAGGTCAAGGCTAAGGTTAATGCTTAAATATGGAAATCAGATACCCCCAGGATCTTTTATTGAGAACAAATATTTTAATGTTGAAGTTTTTTTTTAAAAATCCACTCCAATGGAAGTGTGTTTTTGGTGTTTTCAACGTGAGCTTGGGGCATTTTTCTCACGATGGAGGACATGCATAAAGAAAATTAAGATTGAAACAGTGTTTCTGATGATTTCTTTGTTCAAATTGTGGTGGATAGGAGCAGACAGAACATTTGAAAAAGCTTGAAGCTGTGACGTAGATGCTGCGGTCGGCGGGCCACGAGCTCCCTTCTCCACTCCATTCTGATCCATCACATGGCAGACAATTAGATTTATGTACGTTTTTTTTTGTCTGAGCTGGCATCTGGTCAAAAACTGTATGTCTGGATAACTCTGATATCGCTTGCCATTTTTGTAGCACTGCTAATGTTTGGTTGGACTTGTGAGAGGCTGTAAGCTAGTAGGGGAGCATGGAAACAGATAGATGATGGAAATCGGGCTTACTCCCCACCAACAGTCACACCCCCACAAGTCAGGGGTGAATTTCAAATGTACTTCTGCCAATCTGCAGAAACTGTGTCATAGAAAGCAACACAGGTTTTTTGATTTTGGCCCAAAACGGCATAATAACATTTAAAAGACCGCTGGGAACGCTTTTAAAATAGATCCAAAGATGACTGGAGTGCCACTATAAATCTTCCACGATTCAAAAATCAGATAAATCCAGACTTAAAAGTCCAAAAACATGCATATGGATTGAACTTTTGTTCACTTTTGAATGAAAGCATTCCACAGTTTAAACTGTCCACTATTCTTCCTGCAGGCTTTTCAAATATTTTCACTGAATCTGAAGTGAACCTAAAATGTAAAGAAGAGTTTTACACGTTTGCCTTACAATAATAAACAGTTGACAGGACACAATGTTCCCTTTCCACAGGTGCTCCAAATGGGGCCTGCCAGCATTAGCTGCTGCAGCCCTGCTGCTCACTAACTAGTACAGAGCAACAAGCAACATGAGCCTTCTAGGATTTTAATGAGGATAGAAGCCTTTTAAGCAGCAGCTACCCTCAAATCCCCCAAAGCTTGGGGGTAATCGTAACTTGTTTCCTACTTTATTAACCTGTTTAAGATATTTATTTACGTACTAAGTGATCTTGTTTCCAGAAATACCTGACACTCTGTCCTGTTGGGAGTGTCCAAAGCCTTTCACTCTATTTGGAAGTAGTTTAAAGCAATTTCGCAATAATAAACAAAGGCAAGCTCCGACACATTCTGCCTCAAGGGTGGATTGCAACTCCAGCTGACCGAAGAAATCCCTGTCTGTCATCACAATAACAAAGCTGAGAAATAAAATGGAAAGTAACCTCCAAAGCAAAAATAAACCTGATTCTATGGAAGCATTTTGTAGAAATTTGTTTTACATCCATTAAAAATGTAGCTGCCATTGAGTTTTTGAGGTCATTTTGTCTACGTAAACATGTTTATTTGGATAAAAATCCTTTACATCTAAAATCAAAGCCATTAGGATTTTCCTATTTTAGACTTTTGGATAATGTGGAAACAATTCCCATCATGCCCAAGAGTTGCACTGTAGTTGTCCAGAACTCTAAAGCCTAATTTCTACGAAGTGTTCCTCTCCGGTTCGGTTTGGTACGGTTTAGGATGTTCCAGGCAATTCAGGCGAGCATTTCCAGTCAAAGGTGGACCATCACGGCGCATGAAGCCAACAACAATAACAGTGGAGGTCATCCAGCAGCTCATTTTTTCCCGCTTGGCTTCTGGTACTTTGTATAAACAACGTTGTTTGAGAGAAGAGGAATTTAGCCGCTTTCTTGGCACTTCCTTTTGTCGTTTATTAATTTTGTTATACCTTATTGTCATTTATATTTAGATGCCATAATAATGTGACATCATGTCCATCACTCTTTACCTCCATTCACCACAGAGATGAGACTGTGGGACTGAAACTTCAGCCCACGTATTATGAGATGCAGAATGTCAGCGCTTGTCCCTGGGTTTTCTCATGATAAATCAGATTTCAGACAGCAAAATACAAGTTATAATTCCCTCTATTTTCTATGCAGATAAAGGATGACTCTTTCAGTAAGAATGTTTTGCTCAAAAGTGCTCAATTAGTGGCAATTTTCAGAAATGTACCCATTTGCTCACTTATTGACAGATTAATGAATGATGTTCCCCATGACAGAAGCTTCTGGTAATGGACGCCTCGGATTACTGAAATTGTACCTAAAAAAATCTTACTAACGTTTCTAAATGATGCATTTAAAAGCTAGAATTACCTCTGTGTGTATTTGGTTGGTTCTATTTAAAGTGCCCTACACCTATGTACAGTTCCTACATCATTCTTTGACCCAGACGTTTCATAAAAGTTAAGATCTGAAGAAATTACAACTGCCTTAATTTTTTTTTTTTATATAAAATTATAAGTTTATTGATTTTACAAAAAAAACATTTTGGTTCTTTTTGCATATTTTGCTGAAACTGTTTTTTCGAAAAAATATTAATGAGTCCAATGCAGTTATTGACCAAATGTCTTCATCTGTTCATGCACTTTTTAGCCAGGAAACATTAAAAAAAAATCACTGTAATGTCCACTGAAACTTTTAAACTTTCAAAGCAGAAAAAGCTGGTAAGAAACATAAAACTACATTTAGAGATTTAATACATTTGATTTGTAAAAATAAATCATAATGGATATTGACATAACCCCAATTAGCCATCTATGCAATTGGCTCTATGATTGATTGTAAACATGAAACAGTGAATAAACCTTCAAAAAACAAACAAACCAACAGAGAAGGTATATTTGCGCCTGCTGTGGTTAAGTTGGATGATCTTTACTCATTTCAATTCTCCCCCCATTAAGATTAAAGCCTAATATAGTCTTTAAAATAGCCTACAGACTACCTTAACCATCACAGCTCAATCTGTTTTGCTTTGAAAAAACTGCAAAAGCTATATAGCTTAGCCATATTTCTAGTTTTTTGCCACTCTGCTTTTTACTTGGTGGCTGAAAGCATTTAAGTGGGAGTCTTAGCAACATGAGTAATTAGATGACACAGTTTTTCTAGATAATATGGCTCACAGTTGCAGGAAGGGGTAACTGTGAGCTGCTCACAGTTACCCCTTCCTGCAACTGTGAGCTGAACTGTGAGCCTGCTATTGGTCTTTTCTTTTTGGGGGCTTGTCCGGTAAGGACCAAGCAAAACACAGCGGAGATGGTTGTGCACACACGTTATCATTCTAAATTATTAAAAAAGTAGATTTTCTTTAATCCCCATTACTTTCCTGTACCCTTATCATCTACTAATATGTACAAATTTAAGTTTCACGTAGAACAAACCAAATAACATCAGTTAAAAAAACAATTTCATTAATTGCATCTTACGTAGCTCCAGGATTACAAGGTTGCACAATTTAAAATGGACATCTGTCTCTGGTGTCACTATAAGGTTTTGTTCCTTCATGTGCAACTCAACCCTTGGAGGTATATTAGCTGTCAAAATCTCTGACAGTTTGTTGATGTAGGATCAAGCAAATCCACCTAGAAAATTAGGGTCTCTTCTAAGGTAAAGGCAAAGTAATACATTTCTTTAGCCAACATCTTCCAGGCAAAGGTTTTTCTAACAGTGCTGTTGATGTTACAATGTAGCATCTGGTACAGAGAGAAGAGACATCAATAGGCACAGTGAACAGGACTTGTGGCTTTACATGAAATGCAATTAAAGTGCTGATGCCTTAATGGCTTCAGTCTACTGCATGTGACATGGAAATACTCCAAATCCTGTTCAGTTCACTACAAAGACTTCCTTCTTTGACTTTGGCATTTCAAACAGAAATACAATAATTATTTGAATTGAAAAATTTAAATGTTGATTAAATTTATTTCAAATGTTTTTCCTTTTTAATTTACTTCTGCTAACAATAAACTTTTGCAACCACTGAAAAAAAGTCCAAACCAGGAAGAGTCATTATTCTTGCAGTTTTCCAACATTATTTAATCTTTTTATATTTAATTCCTCAATAAAAGAGTGGGATTTGATTGTTTGAAGTACAGATAATCATCAAACTAACTTAATTTACTTTTCATGTTTATTTAACACCTATAAAAAGGACGGTTAATGGACAGTAATTGACAAGAGCTCTGTTCATTTTCTGTTTAGAAAATATCAGTGTTGGGGTTTCACATAGAAATGATCAAGGTAACATTAAAATAAAAGGTCATTTATAAAGAGAAGCAAAAAAGTAAAAACTTGTAGATAACCTGTGGAATATGCCCAAGTGGAAAAAGATGACAAATGTCTCCATTAAAGACCTAACAGAGTTCCTCTGAGTCTCAGAGGAAATAGAATGGACTAACCCTTTCCCATTTCGCCTCTCTATCCCTCCATTTGCCCACACCGGAGATATAATTTCATCACTCTACACTTAATTGTGTGGGCTGCCAGCAGAGTCTGATTCAGTGTTCCAGCAAACACAGGCAGGTGATTGAAGAGGAAGAGGAGCACAAAGGACAATGATGGAAACCGCATCACTTCATTTTTAACAGACAGACAGCTTGTAAGAGTGATTCCTAGTCCTTTGTGTTGTGTTAATGCAGCAGCAAATTCGTTGTCGATATAGTCTCTGCTCTTAATTCTAAAATAAAGCTGTCACTTTATGTTGCCGTCTTGCTGTAGTTGATCTGAAAACCTTAAAAAAAACAAAGAAAATTGTTTGTTTTTCATCTTATAAATATGTCATGGGTCAGGTTTCCACCCAACCCGAAAACATTCTTTCATGTTTTGCTGAAACTAACCCTCAAATCCACCTCCATTCAAGTCCAAGAACGTCCCCACTAGCAGCAGGTCAAAAAGTAACCTTTGACCTCAGATTCATTTCTTTTTTCCCCAACTGTCCAACAGAGAAACACCTTTGGCTCCTTTCAGAGGACAAACCTTGTGTTTGAGATCCAGTTACAGTCCACTGTGACCACTGAAGACTAAGATGATCTGAAGACTTGCATCAGTCAGCTGTTTATCATCATGAGCATCTACAGAGTTCCTCAGAGAGCTTGTTTCCATATAATGCATGGACGAAGATGCCTTTGACCTTTAGCCTCATCTCAGTAAGTGCCTTTTAAAAACATGGGGCCATTGAAAATCATGCTTTAGTAGTATTTGGACTGTAACCTCCAATCCAAATTGATTCTAGAACTTTGTGACAGGGAAAACATATATAAGCAAAAATGGAACCAAAAGTTGAAAGATATACCGTTTCCTTACTAATATAAAAAATGCTAAATGAAATATATTAAAAAAACATTAAATCATGAGCCCAAAAAGCTCCAAATTATCATGAGTTTTGACAGCTCTAAAGTCTGAAAAGAGTTTAATCAATTTGATACAGTTTTTAATATAAATAAAAGACGTGCGTCAAAGTCGCTGCTTGACACTTGCACCAAAGTGTGTTTATAAACGTAACGCTCCCATCGCGTGTGGGCGTAGCTACTGTACAAAGTTTTTCTTGCCCTCCTTATGAAAGACACGGAAGATGTTGAGAGATTCTGTGAAATTATTTTGAAGAGCTCCACAAAGCTGTCGGCAAACTACTCCGTGTGAAACCTGGTTCTACTGTAAAGAACAGAGAGCTGATATCCTTGTGATTGTAAATGTTTTTACATCCGGGAAAATGAATAATTTCCCACGGCACACCTGACCATCTCTCACAGCACACTAGTGTGCAAACTGGTTGGTTGAAAAACACCGCCTTATCGCAACCGACTTTGAGCCCCCTTGAGTTAAAAAAAACAATCTTGGGGGGTTTTCAGCTTCAAAAAGATGATAGTTTGATAGATTTCATGTTATTTGATTAGTACTAAAATTACAGTTTACACTGTATACTTTTTATCATCACATGGTTCTTTAGAATCAACATGCAGGATCGCTCAGTGCAAGCAGGTCCTCTGCTCTCCCTTATGTGCGGTCAAAAGTTAACTGGTCGCCTAAACTCAACATGACTTATCCCCTTTTACCACCATAAGTCACGTCTGCACACATGGTTCTCTTCAAGTGTCAAGCATTCCTTGCTAACGACTCACTGGAGGTTAGCAGCAGTAATCTGTTTTCCATAACCACTGGGAGATGTAGAGTAGATACTAGGGCTGATCCTTAACCTGACATGCTTTTTCTGATCTAGACAAACAGAACTGGATTAACCTAAAATGAAGAAGAAAACCAAATATCTTGGACTAACTGTCTTGAATCAGGTCTCAAAAATGGCAGACTATTACGATATGTATACACCAGGCATATGATGCCTGTTCAAGAACACACTAAACTTGTGTTCTTGAATGTGCGTTTATCGCATGGTGTTAACACTGGACAAGCAAGGAGGGACTTCTTCTTCTTTTTCTTTTCTATTGTTTATCCATCTACTGCTGGAAGTAAAGGTGTGAAATGTCGTAGCTGTGCAAATCTCACGAACAATTCCCGCCGGGCAAAAACACAAAATTATTATTATTATCCTCTATGATCAATTTTCAAACGGTTAGTACTTCTGTGAATTAAAGGGGAATTTATCCGTTCGTCACTACCAAATCCAAGTCTCTACTTGGTCAAAGTTCAACCTGGTTTAACTTGCAACATACGTTCAATGGCCGCTTACTTTAAACAAACGGTCTTATGTGAGAGTTTTGAACGCAGAAGCTCGAAAAGCGTGGTTACGAATGTTTACGTTCCCTTTTTTTTACATTAGATGAAAACTAACAAGCCAGTCATACAGACCATTTACACATTCTTTGCACTGAAAATGATTTGGCTTGTTTTTCTTAGCCTAGTGTTAAACCATTACATTTGTTTGCCAGAATATGTGTGAATTCCAACAAAAACACAGAAGTTCATTGTGGACTATTTTCTGCATCGTTAATTAGTTAAATCACTCAGCAGATGAAGTCCAGTCGTGATGACAGCCTATTATTATGCTGCTGTGACACAAGTGATTAGCGAGTGCCAGTAAAGCTGAAGAAAAGAAAAACATCCACTCCACTTTGCATCCTTTTAGGAACACCGTCAATCATTTTTCACTTGGGGTCACTGTGCTGAACCCTCTGGTAATTAGTCTGACTCATTTGGCCTTGACATGATTGTACTCTGATCCAAACAAAACAAAACAATTGTAATCCATAGAATATTATATGAAACTGTAAATAATATGCATAACTTTTATTGGTTTGTTCAAGACAGTCCTACATTATACTTACAGCATTTAATGAGTTGTGTTTATTTCCTTTTGTGCAAATTGAAACAGCACAGACATTGAATGAATTGAATACCGGTAACTTTATTTACTTGTAGAAATGAAGGTTATTTACAAAAACATATTATAAATAGGTCAACAATCAGCATTCATAGTTTGTGAGATCCTAAAATTAATATTTGGTGTATGTCAGTCTTACAGCATTTTTTCCACTTTGCTAAACCTTTTAAAAAATAAATGTACCTAGATGGACGGTGGCTGTGAAACCTCTTCTCTGCAAGTTTTTATTTTTATGTCTACTTTATAAAATATAACATGTACGTACACATATACCCAGTTCTGCAATCAGTTCACCAGCTGTCTGACACACAAAAGATGTGTGTCTCAAAAAAGATGAGCCCCTTAAACTCCAGCTTTTGACAGGGGAAACATTTAGTAAACGGGTGCTTTATGTTTTGAAAGGCTTCCATCTTTTGCAATGATTAATAGTCTTGCACAGCCACTAGAACACAAAAACACAATTATTTTTAAGTAATAAATGCAAAATTAAGATTAGGCACTATAGTCTGCTGCAGACACAAATTCCTACAGTAGTTCATTTAGTCGCAAATCTGCAATTTAATGTGTTAAGAAATGTAAACTTTATTTTTGAAGGAACTTACCTCAAATCCCAATTTTGTTTTATCTAATCAATAATCAATAAGAATGTAGCGGGTTTATTGATGAGGAATGTTGGAATCAATGAATATATTTTTTGTGGAACCAGTATAAAACTTTGTATATGTTCTTTAATATGTTGATTTCTATTTCCTGGTTTTTGTGTGTATTTTTTTATTTAGCAGTTTTTTTTTAGTTCATATTTGTTATATTTCCATTTTGATGTTACTTTACTTCTTGTTCTGTTCAGCCCAGCTGTCAACTTATCACACCTGCTTTGAGTTAGTTGCCATTACTGTTCCCTGTTGAGTCTAAATGACAATAACTACAGACGTTTTGGTTTTTCTAATGAAGCTTTGTCGCTGTTCAATGCGTTTTGGTCCATTGTTTTCTATCTTAAAGGAAGGTATTTGTTTATGCTCTTGATTTAGATTTCTGCATGTAGGCACTCTGCTTTGGTTGTAAAGTTACAAAAGGAGAAAGAGGAAAAAAACAGAAAATTGTTGAACTATATAACAAAAACCATATAGCGAGGTCCTTGGACGCAATTTTGACACATTCTTATAACAATCTTTTTTTTCTTTAACAACAAAAGCCTGTCACTCAGTTGCCGAAGTAAAAACTGATAAATATGAACATTTTACGAAGACTATTTATGAATCTACTGTGTTCTGATGATGAAAACTTGGATCATTTTTTCAAAAGAATCCTTTTTTTCTCCAAATGACAAATCGTTTAAATTCAATACATTATGATCTATATTTTTCAATCTTGTGAGCATCAATGCACACTAGCTTTTCACAGGGACTTCCAGGGCTCTGAGGTTTGGATCAGTAGATTCGGAAACCCGAACAAAATGGCTTAAATCCTAAACAGTGCACTAAATAGGGAGTAGTGAGGGAATTTGGACAAGACCTTAATGAGCCAGCGGTGTGTTAACAGGAAGCAGGAATGAACCAAACAGGAAGTCAAAACCAAACTGAAGTATCCTACATGCACAGATTTTATTAAAGACAATAAAGATACACAAAAATGACTTTTGAATTAGTTAAATCACAAAATGGCAATGTGTGCTACAGATTTTGTTGCTGCCAAATTAATTTGAGGAGTAAAATGCTATTGCATTTTGGGGCTCATGTGCTTCTGAAAGGTTCATGCCTAGTTTCCTCAGGTGTTATTCACAACTTTTTGTGTTTTTAAAAGTCTAATTTAGTCAAACCAAACTCTTCAGTTATTTAGCCTTAATGATTTTATTCTTGATGACAGCTATATGCAAAAACATAAAGCTGCAGACTTTCCCTTTTAGGATTCTTCTCATAGATACTTTAAATTAAAAACTTAAGTTTTGAATCCTGATTTCTGTTTTATTTGTGTATGTAGTTGTTTAAATCAGACTATACATGTTTATGCTTCTGCAGACATATTTATGCATTTTTAGGCACGATTACAGAGTTTTTAAATGTTGCTTCAAACAATAGCTTTAAGAAAATATACGGTTCCCATATAAGAGCTTTACACAGCATATAGGACAAGATCTGAAGTTTTTTGCTCTCTCTACAATGAATACGGATGTCAGTACACATATGGTAACATTATGTAGCTAAAGTACAATACATGCATGGCTATGTTTATGTCTGTAGTAATGTACATACAATAAATAGGTTTGTTACACGATAATATGGCTTTAAAATTATTTCTTTTTCATGATAAGTATGGGTGAGCCTGTCATGCTGATAAGCTAGATTCACGTCGCTTTGGCTAATGATCTCCGTTGTCTGTCCAACCAGCACTTGATGGGAAAAGGTTGAATCCTTAAACAGGTTGCTGTCCCAACTCCAAAATAAAAGCACATATATGGATGGAGTTGAGGAGTTCAGCGGAAGAAAAGAAGGCAGTGGGTGCTTTTTCCATTTGTCCACAGATCCAGATGTCTTGAACCGCAAAGGCTTTATCCCCAAAAACTAAAACTAAACATACCAGGCACCTCCAAGAGACATTCAGAAAGACTAACGTTGCATGTAAATAATGTCACTTGAGGGGTATCCTCTGAAAGCAGGTCTGCTTCTTAGGTATCATTGATTTGAGCAGATTGAAAGGGTTGAAAACAGGCTTCCGATTGCTTTAAATAAGTGGCTTTGCATAACTGAAGATAAGGAGATAATGCAGAGGATCAAGTTCAAGGGATCGGAATTAGGTTTCTGCGACGATCTCTGTTCAAAGTCTGCCGGCACAAAATGGTTAGTTAAGTCATAAGATGAAGGCTAGAGGTTAAATAGAGTGGAAATTGGAATGATTCTGAAGTTTGAAGACTTCTTGTAAGATGGAGTTTGTACAGAAATGTAAAGGTGAGCGTTATAAGGCGAGGATTTTGTGGCAGTTAGCCAAAAAGTGCACCTTACTATGACTTGTAAAAAAAAAAGTGATTGATCAAGTTTTGAAAGTAGAGGTTTTCAAATGTGATTCAGGTACAGGGGTTAAGTTTTCGCTCACAGTTCAGGTCACACAACAGAAGTGGCATTGGACTTTGCAACGGTTGGGCTGACTACCAGGCTCTGGGCGATGTCCTCGCGATTGATTTTGCGCAGCGCCGCGCACAAGGCGTCGATGCTGGCACAATCCTTCCTCGCCCAGTCCGAGAGCAACGCTCGGACAGGATGCTCTTCCTGCTGGAAAGTTGCAATCCGCTCACTCTCGTATCCCAAAAGGCCTGCCAGGTTGTACCAGTCGCTGTCTGGTATGTGGTTGCAGTTTTTGCCTTCACCGCCTCGGAAAAGAAGTGTTTCCAGCTTCTCTCTGGCGATGAGAGGAAGGAGTAAACAAGGCTCTTCATCCATGGAGACAACTGTGAGAAAAAAAAGAGATCATCCATTTCAATGACACAATATTTGTTCATATATCTCACACTGTAACAGTAGAGCCTTTGTATCTATTTTTGTAGATTTCTCACTTGACTATTTAAAATATTGAAAAACTGGCAAAAGACAAATTTAACATCTTCATGCAGTATTCATGCTGTATGTCTGTAATTTGCAATGTATACTTTTAAATTCAGGACTGTGCTTAATTTAGC
This sequence comes from Oryzias sinensis, assembly GCA_037389245.1. Taxonomy (NCBI): domain Eukaryota; kingdom Metazoa; phylum Chordata; class Actinopteri; order Beloniformes; family Adrianichthyidae; genus Oryzias; species Oryzias sinensis. The sequence goes on from CM074508.1 coordinate 16,811,076, forward strand.
ATCAACTTGATCATAAAAACCATTGACAAACATTTTTTCTGGAAATACAATCAGGCATGAAGGGGTTAAAAGCATTTAAAGTCCCACTCCGATCATTTTTGACCTTTTGTAAAAGTGTTCCCAGTGTTCCTTTCATTATAGTCATGCCGTTTAAGCCAAAAAAAAACAAAACAGTGTTGTTTTCTGGAAGATAATTTTTGCAGCATGGCAGGAGTTCAATTGAAATCAATCAAGGAGCAACACCGCCCCCATTCCCTTCTTTGTTACTGAGAGCTATCTGTTTACACGCTCTCTTTCTAGCTTACAGCCACTCAAACCCCAACCTATTAGCGGTGCAACTTAAATGCCAACCATTACTGGAGCTATCCAGTCGTACAGTTTTGAGCCAGATGCCTGCTCGGACAGGGAAAACGAGAACATAGAACATATTTGTCTACAAACTGATGCATCAGAACGGAGCAGAGCAGAAAGCTTGTGGCGTGGCCAGTGTATTATCTACGCCACTAATACGCTCTTTTTAAAACTGCATTTTTTTTCCGTCTGCTCCGCTAAAAAGCGGTCAACATTCTGGCATAGTTTCTTAAGAAACTGCTCTTCCACAGAGTATTTATATTTATTTCTAGAAATATTGTGGTAGGATAAATATGATTTATATTGCTCTTTAGATGTGTTCTAAAAATGAACGAAAGCAGAATGGAAAGCAGCACGCGGACATCCCCACACCTGAGGACAGTGAGGACAGATGTCTCCATAGGAAAAGGATGAAAAATACACTCTTGGACCAGGTAATTACAAAATCAAGTTGCACAGAGTTTCAGCTTGTTTGTCATCTTTATGAATGTAACTGTTTAAACACATTGAATAGAGGGAAATGCTGCTCTTTTCTAAATTAATTTCTTTTTGTCTAAATTTGGTGATGAAATCAGCAGCAGTGAGTGGACAGGTGATGGGAGAGGCAGTGATCAAGACTTTGATGACACGCATCATGAACATTGCAACCCATTCGTGCTGAAGCTGCAGGAGGGAAACCAGCAGCTCCTTCAGCGGTTTGAGAGGAAGAACCACTGAGGTACAGCCAAACATAATTACTGCACAGGAAGTCCACACAGATGCTGAGGGACACTGATGAGTGGTGGTAAACGAGCGTCAGCGCTGAAGAGCCAGACTCAAATGTGGAGAATGCAACATTCATGTGTGCCCACACAAATACAACAACTGCTTTTCACAGTTGGACTGGACCGATGCACACTTTCTGCATTGAAAGGACAATTCTACTGAGCTTTGTGTTTGTGATTTCTGCATTTATGGTAGTGCATTTGTTCTGTCAGTTACAGCTACATGTGTTTTTCTAAATCATCCGGTAGATGCTGCTTATTGCAGATTTGAGAAAAACTTAAAATTCTATCAATTTTATGTGCTATTGTCAAATTTACAATCTCAGCTTTATTTAGCATTTACTTGAATGCAAAACACCTTTTTACATAATTGAAGGAAAAGTCAGGTGTAAAGAAATCATCAATACAAGTGTCTATAATAGTACCTCAGCTAAAATAACTGCTGTTTTCTTATTGATATCAATAATTAAAATGATTGAAAAACATGTTCTTTTGTAATGGCCAAAGACTTCTGTCTCCCTCCCACCACCCCATTTAAAATGTGCTAGCTCTACCACTGTGATCATCAGAAAAAAGCTACAAGATCACATTAAAAACACCAAAACACAATTTTCATCAGAGCGGGTATTTATTATCCTTGAGCTACAACCAGCAGATTTAACTTTTTTTATCTGCATGTTGTCATTTTGATGAGTCAGGAAAATGTTGGACTTAATCAAAACAGAAGTGGCAAGAAGTTTGGAGGAAAAAAAAATCAGTTTTTAGTGTATATGTACTTCACACAGAAGCTGTTAAGAAAAAGGAAAATACTTTGAACTGTATGAACTAACATGTAGTTATGTGAGGATTGTGCAGTTTAGTTGTCCCCCAGTCGGTCACATCAGGTGTAGGTTGCCAATCATCCACAGCTGTTTTGATGTCAGTTCATTGTCCTCAGTGTGTATAAGCGTCTGGATTTTGGTTCTTTCTTGCTTTGTCACTCTTTTGTTGCTCCATGGGTTTTGTTTTGTTCAAGCATGTTTACAAAATGCTAATGCTTCTGCCGCCAAACTTGGTTTAATGCATATTGGGTCCAACGCCACAAGTTAGTGAAAAGTGAAACCCAAAGCCCTGAAAACTGCCAGAGTCAATTTAATAGAGCTGTTTGCAGTCTTGACAGACTCAATGTAAGAAACAAGTAACAAACATGAACAAAAACTTTAGTTTTTAACTAGAATCCTTTAAACTTGAGACATATCAAGGGGGTTAAATTGAATACAAAGCAATCAAAGTGCCCATATTTTGCTAAAGGCCTGTCCATTTTGTTTTTGAGACTGTGAAAATTTCAAATTAAAAGAAGCATGAGACAATTCAAAGAGCTGTCAGCTGTTCGGTCACTTTTAACCAGCTTCAAATTAGTACTTTTTTTTATTGATATTAAGTGTGTTCAAAGGGCTTCAGGCAGTGTGCTCTCAAACTGTTAAAAAGAAGATTTTTAATTAACCAAAAAAAAAAAAGAAAATGCTCGAACTATCAACTATTACTTTGTAGACATCTTGAAATATTTTTACTCTTGACTTTTAGATATTTTTTGTTACACAGTACTATAAAATGTACATTTCAAAAAGCATGTAAATCTTATGAAATTGCTAGGATGTTAGTCCCAAAATAGTGGTCTTGTCATTTTTAAACATCTGACTAATTTACTGTATGTTATAACAGGTCAGCGCTGCCTCAGGGTTAGGAAGGCCATCCAATGGCTACATGAGGAAAAGTGTTTTTTTTGTTAGTTTTTTAATGACAGTAAAGGACGAACATGTACAAGCACGTGAGAAAACAGACATGCAAACTTGTTCGGCCACTTCATAGTTAGAGAATTCCATGCAGGTGAAACTTTGTTTAAACTTTTTTCACACCCATAGGCTCAAAGTATAATGAATTGGGAAAGGAAAGCTTTCATGTGTTCCTGATGATGGGACTGAGTAGTCGGTGCACCTGTGTGTGTCTGAGTCTGGCCTTGTTGCTCCTGCAGGCTTTGGCTGTCCACAGAGATGCCACTGTCACTGTGCAGCTTCTCCCCTTCAGGTGATGGTGTCTGGTTCTGGTTGGTCGTGCTGTTGTTGGCTCCCTGCTTGTTCTGCTTGCAGCTATTCCACCTGCACACAAAAAAAAAAAAATCAGAAAATTCATTAAATCCAACTAAATTTTTCATTAGGTCCAGTGTTACAACAAACACCATCATTTGATCCAACAAAAATTTGGATTTTATTAGTAGTGTGCCTAAAAATTATTTTAAATTTGCTGGAAATGTGTCAATATTTCATACTTGAAAGGGTTTAGGGTCATGGGAAACCTTTTTCTGCCATATCTCACTACACATTGTACCAACAGGCAGACCAAAGGTTATCTATAAGGCAGCCTTCAGACTATTTCAGTGAAGGCTGTATGACTGGTGCCAAAGAATACATGTGACATTAATTAAATAAATTTATTACAAGGTGAACGAGCTAAGCTGAGTTCTGAAGAAACTTCACTGATTCCACCCAAGGTCAAAAACCTCTGCTTTCATTTGTTTGTACCAGTAAAAACTGGAGATGCGCACATCAACAACAATATACAGTAAAGAACGCTAAATATAATGAAGAACAAAATAATAGTTAGAACAAAATAATTCTGTTTAAAAATAATAATAATAGATACTTTATTCATCCCACAATTGGGAAACTCTTCTCCGCATTTGACCTATCCCCTCGGGGAGCGGTGAGCTGCAGCTGAGCCGCGCTTGGGAGGCAGTAGCGTTAAGGGTCTTGCCTAAGGACGCCCACTGAGTGATGTTAATTGCTCGCCATTGGTATGGTAATTGCCCCCAGTGCCATTGCTCATTCCCCTCCGGGAATCGAACCCTGGATTACTGCATTGTAGCCTCTCACCTTACCAACCGAGCTACTCAGCCGCTCAAGTAATCAATAATTAGTCAAAATACTATTGTTGAGTTAATTATGAATTCAGTTTCCATTTTCTCTGCGTTAAGAAAAATATCAAATTACTTTGCAACTTAGGTAAATTGTTTTCTAGATTTGTTATCAAATCATGTCTTTTTGCGATTTCATAATTAATGACTAAATGCAAAACTAATTTTATCCCTTGTAAAGACATTACCCATCCTCCAAAAAGCTGAATACAACCGTCTTAGACACCTTGACAAGAGTTGGTCTTGAACCTAAATATAAGAATCCTAAATGCAGCTATCCTAACTCAAGTATTACGTTTTAAACTCCTAAATCAAAAGTCTAAATTTTTAAATTATTCGATAAATGCAAAAGATGGATTGCTGTAAACCCTTTTGGGAAACCAATTATTTTTCTATGAAAAAGGACCTTTTTGTGAACTATTGACGTAGTCATAAATATTGGAGTTGAACTGTATAAGAAACAGTTGTGGTTGTGTTCTCTTTGCCAAGAACAGCTAAGTAACCAACAGTTCAGTGCCCTCATGCCAAATCCATTAGACAATCAATACGGTGATAAAACTAAGGTGTAACTGAGATGAAATCTGTCAAAATTTCCTTTGGGGATTAATAGGGAAAACTCTGTGGAGAGGCCTCTTAAACAGCTGCTGAAAAAGCTGCTTCAGCGTCTCGCCTCGACTTTGGATCCATTCTAAATGTATAAACTTGCAAACTGCAATTTACTATAAATCGTTTAAGCATGTTACACACCAAGTAGTTAGAGTGGATGTAAGGGAAAAATCCTGCAAAAGATCATTTCTCTGTGACAGTAAATTACAAATACATCCTAAATACTGAACATTGGTTTAATTTATGTCCATAACCCAATTTTTTGGCCTAATTTTTCAGCAAATTAAAAACTTAATCTTATAAGTTGATCCTAGAGCAAACATCTGCTAGGGGTATTGAAAAGTCTATTTATTTTTATTTTTTCAGAAAAGATAGCAAAAGAATTGAAAATTTGTCTCTTTCCCCTTCGTTACATAAATATGTCAATGTACGCTATCATTCACAGCTGGTGTGACTAAAACAGCAGACCATGTAAAGTTCTTAGCTCACTGAGTGACTGTTACCTCTTAAAGATGATGAAGGCCACCAGACCAACAACAACCGCTGCCAGGATCGAGCAGTAGATGGGGATTAGCTTGTCGTTCAGTCCTTTTCTCAGCAGGGATTCCCCAAAAGTGCTGGTGGTGGTGGTGATGGTAGTACTGGTGGTACTGGTGGTACTGGCAGTGTTGACGATGATGCTGTCAGTGGGGAACTCTGATGGGAGGTAATCCAGTAAGCCATCCTCAGTTGGGCTTGGTGAGTAAGATGGGTCAAAAGTGTCTGACCCTTGGAAGTCGAAAGCAGTAAAGAAGACAGGTCTGTACTGTTAGAATAGTCTTAACCAGTAAAAAAAATCTTACACAGGTCTGAACTTAGTATTTATTGTGTACTACACACTACACACTTGCTGAACCCAATAACCCATTTTTTCTTTTTAAATCTCCACTTGCTACTTATGACCTCCTCAGGGCTTTGATCAGCTTCATGTCACAACATGTTCCAAGTCTTGTATCACTGCCTTGTATCCCAGCACTATGCATGTAATTATTTATACAGTGAAAGCTTCCCTCAGGCATGACCTCAATAGCTACATTGACATTCAGTTCAAAGTGAAGATGACAACAATACAAATGCACAACAACAAAAAAAGGCTGTTTTACTAGACCAGTCAAGACTCAGATTTTGTGTCTTAAGGCATTAGACAACAAACATGGACAGGGTAATATAGTTTCTCTGCAGTGGGATGTCGTTCATTACAATTATGCATTTCCTAATAAACTAGGTGAATTTGACTTGTTTGTTTAATTATATGTTTTATCGTAAATCCCAGCACTCCTTTCTGTTTCTTAAGATACATACATTATATTGTATAGTGAAATCTTCACTATATAATTTGAAAGTACCACTCATCTTTTGAACTATTTTCAAAGTGTTCCCAGTGGTCTTTTAGTTATGATTATGCTATAGTAGTATAAGTACAAGTATAGTATAGTAGAGTAGTAAAAGTAGTAATCTAGGACATAGATTCTGCAGAGCAGCAGAGGTTCATTAGATATTCACCTTTGAAGCAGAGCAGGAAGCTTGTAGCCCGCCCATTGCATTTTTTGAATCACAAACACAATATTTTTTTAAACTGCATTTTTTTCATCTGCTCCTTATTCACGATTTGAATAATGAAATACTCATAAATGGAATTTTGAGCTAACATTTATAAATATATGTCTTCAATCATCAAAAAAAAAAGCTGCAAGAACATGTTAAAAACACAAAAACACAATTTTTATCAGAGTGGTTCTTTAATATTCAGTTTTAATAAAAGCTAATTCTAATACGTTTTATTTGATGGGAGTATAATTGCTATGGAGCTAATTTAAGGCACCAGTTGACATTTTAAAGTCAAAATGTTAAATATTTTTATGTGATCATACCTAAAAGTAGTGTAAAAAATTTAGTTTTGGGTAAAAATTAGTACATGAGCTTAAAAGAAAAGGTAAAATATAATTAAATGTTATTGTAGACAAATAAACTTAATTTTCCTGAATGTCAAGTTGAGTTTGTTATTTTTCAGTTTTGAAAATAAATTGTGAATATAAGTCAGGAAAGCTACAGCTTTCTCAACTCCTGTCCCACTGTAACCATGAATGTAACCATAAATGCCCCTAATGCTGATCAAGATCACAGCACACACACATTTTAAATCCTGAATCATGGTCATTTAACCTCCTCCCTAAGGAACCATTAATGACGGTAAGAGCGAGTTTGTCCATCCAATTCTACCCACACTGCTCTGACCATTAGCAGGCATGTTCGCTCCTCACCGCGGATGTGGAAACCTATCCTTGCCTGTCACTTACTTACACTTATTCACATCACTAACAGGAAATCCCTTTATGTTTCCCTCCAAGGGCTCTAAATGTCTTAAGAACCAAGTACGAAGCCGTGTATTTTTTTTTTTTTTTACCAGCGAAGTAAGTCGTAGATTTTCTTCTTGTTTTTTTATGTCTAAGAAAAAATTCATTGACTCTGACGTCATGAATTTGAAAATTGAAACAATCCCCGTAAGAAAATGCCTGTCCTAAAAGTAATTAGAAACTACAATATGATGTCAACACCTAATTTTAAATAATGTAATCACAAGAATGTTGGAAGAGAGAAACCATATCTAAAATGGAATTAAACATCCTAATATGTTACAACATATTATACAACTAATGTTATTATGTATTCTTGAGGTTGCAAATCCAAACTTCCTCTGTCAATAAAACGGACCGCCTGAGTGCTGCGGGCTCTCGGAGGGGATGGGATTCCATCAGTAGCACTTGGCCTGACTAAGGAACCCTTACCAGGTACCATGAGCTTTTGTTGTTTCAATACTGACAGAAAACAGATAGATGGATTTTTTTTAAAGGGAAAGTTACAGGAGGGGTTGCTAATTTCACCAGTAGTAGCTAGAAAGTTACAAAGCTGGCAACAGCAGAAACATGGGCAGAAAATGAAACAAACTTGTAAACACGTTTGTTGATTTGATTTATCAAACAATGCCATCATCATTATTTATCATTATTTCATTTATCTTTTAATTTAACTGAAGTCTATCTTTTGTTTGTTTGTTCTATGATGCTACTTGGATTTTCTAGCTAGTTGAGAAATGCAACACAAAGAGGCCTCTGATGAATCACTGGAACATATCAAGTTGCGTCCTGCCGTCTTCAATGGGCAGCGAGATAGACAAACACGGATAAATGCGTACCACTATCGCCGTCATCACTATAGCTTGTCTGCCTCTCCTCACATTTCCTTTGCCCACCAACACACACACCAACACGAAATGAGACACCACTCAATGACAGAAATCTTCTTTGTCCAGCACAAATATCCCCTCCCTTGATGGTTTGACTTCCTCCCCTTTTTCACCTCTGCCTGCAACTATCCTCCATTTGCAAATTGTTTGAGCGCATTTTCCCCCCATTAATTTATTTAGTTTTGTCCTGTGTCAAAGCAAACCGGTTCTACTATATGAGATTTGTTTCATCTCTTCCACCTCTTCTTTGCGTAATCATCCTTTGAATGCTATCACTGTAAAGAAGAGTGGGTTCTAAGTTCCTCTGCTGAACTACTGACCTCTCTGTACTGTATGTGTTGTGCTTCACAGGGAACTGCAGGCCAGGATTTAGCCAACTCTGCTATGGAGGTGCAGGTAGAAGATTGGGGGGTCAAATCAAGGTATGCTGAGACTTTGGGGTGCTTATCTATCTATCTATCTATCTATCTATCTATCTATCTATCTATCTATCTATCTATCTATCTATCTATCTAAAATGATTAGAAAACCATGCTATCATCATATCAGTTCATCTATGCATACATCTGTCTATATTTGTCCATCTGTCCATCCAGTGTCACGTTTTTTGTCTTTCATTTTATTTTTACTTATTTAAATATTTGTGGTTGTTTTGCCTCTTTGTTTGTTTGTGTGTGTGTTTGTAGGGGGGTTGGTAAGTTTTATTTTTTGGTTAATTTTGGATTGCCCTCTCTTGCCCATGACACTTTTGAGACTGACCTTTATTTCTTTACTCAGCTGTTGCTGGACTCTGTTAAAGAAATGACATAACATGGATTCTGCACCCATGCGAGATGTGGGACTATGCTAACACGTGTGAAACTGAAACTTTGATCTGAGATCAAACTTGCCTTTCAAAGTCAGATGGATTGCAAGTCATTATGGCACAGTAGTTTTTAACATAATGCTGCTTCCCAACAATAGCTATTATGAGCTGTGCTTAGTCAGGTCTTTCTTTTCCTTTGTAAGTTGTCATGTGAGTAAAGACAACCTTCCCACGCTCATTCAGGAGACTCCAGAGTAGTTATGAAAGTCATTAAAGTTTAAAAAAAGAAAAACATGTTTTCAAATTACCTGTTCTGTCTCTTAAAGGCTTCCATTTCAAGAGCACGACCATTTTCAAGTAATTCCTGATTGGCAGCTAAATCAAAGAACAAAATTGTAATCCTAGCTTTGTCTGATAAAGGTCTTGTGACAGGAAATTCAGGCCTCATAACAATAACAGTGTAATAATAACAGAGAGGTAGGTTGGCGCCCTGTGTTTAAGTGTCTGCAGCGGGATGTGAGTGTAACTTTTATTTTTTGCCACACCTGAACTTGTAATTTCTGGCTCTTCCAAACCTTTCTAACCAGGTGTCAACATTTTGATAACATGTACTTTAAAGGGTGACTTTAGAATTAAACTATATGCTGCTGCCACTACCTTCCCAACAAACCGGAAATGCAATTACCACACATGCCTTAAAATAATAGTGGTGAGCAGGTGAAATATCGTGCAAAGGAATACATTACAAACTTTGTTTACCCTGTTTTGTTGATCTGCTTTGACTTATTAACATTTCTCAGATCACTACCAGCATGAACCTGCTTGCCTGTTCACGCTCAAAATACAGCTACACCTTCATATTTGTGTATGTATGTGGACTGGAGCATGGGATGCACACATTTTAGTTTGTTTGTGTGAGTGCCTCTTCTGTTACTGAACGCGATCAACAATGGTAGAGGTCAACCAGAGAAACCCGAGAGTGCAGAGGAGTAACTTCATCGCTTTTATCGACCAAGACGCATTCTCAGCATCTGCTCTCCCTATTCCACTCTCAGAAGCTTTCTGAACTTCTCCATGTTCTAAAGCTCTGCTTGTTCTCCTGACTCTCATTATTTGTTGGCTAAATACAGATTGTTCTTTTCAGGAAGACACTTTGCAAACATTGTTGTTGATGTCAATAAACATGCTAATATGCACATGTTACATTTCATTTCTACAACATAAAATTACATAATCAAAAACTGAACGGAATATCACAAAATATAATCTAAAACCCTTCTGGTGTAGTGGTAGGGACTTTTGCCTCACATTGAGAAGCTTCAAATCCCGGCTTGGTCCAATACTTTGTAAGTTCTCCCTGTCCATTGTGGGTTTTCTTTGGGCAATCTGTCTTCTCCCCACAGTCTAAAAACATGCTTCTTCGGTTAAATGGAGACTCTGTCACTTAAGTGTGAATATCTGTAGTTTGTGTCTCTGTGTGGCTCTGCGACGTACTGGCAAATTGTCCCAGGTGTATCCACCTTCGCCTGACAGTACCCGAATAAGTTTCAGCAATCTTGTGACCCTTGTGACTTTGAATCCATGAATTGGCGACTCCTATCTATGGCAATGCAAGAGAGCCCACACTAAAAAGTGCAGTAATTAACTTTGATACATATGTAGCAGATCCAAATATATAACCACAAATAAAAGGTTGGACTTTTAAGGAACACTTCTCTATACTTCATCTAACAATGACAGTACTTCAGCTAAATTTATCAATAGACTGAAAGAATAAGAAAACCATAACTTTGTGTTTACCCTTGACGTCCCTGTCATCTACATAGTAAAGAGTCAGAAATATTTCCGAAGGAATGTTGGGCAAATTCCTAAAGGTTGGCAAGCAACTATAGAGAAACTATACTTGTTTGGCATGTTTGAAAATGATGTGCTCGACATTAAAACTTCCGGCACCCTTACAATGCTCATTCTGTGTGGATCAGAGAGCAAGAAGATTTTAGACAGAAGGTCAACTGTGGCCACATAGACCTAACTCAGTTGAGATTCTGGTCAGTAGGTGATATGAGCCCAAGCCATGAGCCATACAATGGACGACTGTGCTTTGTAAAGATTTTGGATTGTTGAGTCAGACCAGGGTCGGAGGTCGATTACTGTCACTATTTGGCCACGCTCTGGTTCAGGAATGTACAAAACAGCTTGACCTTTTGTATTTTTAAAACATTTCAACAATTTGTCTATAAATCTCCACAGAATTTTAGGGTGGAGATGTAGAGCTGTCAACCTCTGACTGGAAAAGTGCAAGTTTGGTTCCCGTTTAGCCCGCCCAGCTGACGAAGTGTCCTTGGGCAAGATATTGAACCCCACATTACTTCTGGTGGTCAAAGAATGGCACCAGTATTAGTCAGCGGATCTGCCACTAGTGTGTTAATGTGTGTGGATAAATGGGACTGTGACTGTAAAGCCCTTAGGTCTTCTAATTAGATACTAAAGTGCTTAAAAAATGATATCTTATCTTTCTCACTAGATTTGGGTATTTCAAAAATAAATTCATTTTCAAACCAAAGACTTGATGGACTCACAGCTGTATGTCCAAATCTGGCAATAAAAAGTTCAATTTGTTTGAGTCACATCCATCAAGGTTTTGATTATACAACAAGCATTTGCTTTCTGTTCAGCAATGCATAAACTTCTAAATCATAATTGTCACATATAAAACTCCTTTCAGTCAAGTTCACGGTTGTCTTAAAAGTCTTAATGTTCCGTATCAACACACAAAAACTCAATTTATGGATCCTCTGCTAAACAAAATGCTCATGCAATCTATGACTACAACTTAATCCTTCACTAAAATGTTTATAGATAATTTAAGTCAGCGCATTTTTGTTTCACACATTCTATTTTGCGTTTTCGATCTTGTCATGTATGAATTTTTGTTGAATGTCCGAAATTCTTGTTTTTTTGTTTCCTCATTTCCGTGTTCAAGCAGTCAAGGCAGAGGTGCTGTGCATGATACCAGCACATAATCCCATTTTTAGATTTCCAGAATCTAGCCTCCAGTTTTGAAGGTCAGCCAGACACAGTTCCCCCACCTATTGAGTCAATAACAAAATGAATGTGGCCCTGTCACTCCTTCCTTTCTTCAAACCTGCATCATCATCATTTTATCGATTTCAGTCTGCTCCAGGGAGAATCAGTTTGTATTTCTGCGTCTCATTGTCAGCCAGTTCTTTGAACCTTCCTGTAGTGTTTGTGCATGCACAGTACAAACTGTATGCTTCCAATCCCAACTGTTTCTCTTGAGTTAGAGTCTGAGCACGGCTCTTTGGATGACTGGTTACAAACATTGGTTCTGTCAGAACCGGATACATTCTTAAGCAAAAACAGATTTATAAAAGAAACCTGGCCCTGAGACACCCCCTGTTCTGTCAAACCCAAGAAAAGCTCAAGTGGTACTTACTAGGAAGCCAAATTTCAGGACAGAAATCAGAAGAAAATGTACGTGGCTAGCCAAAAACAATCCTTATATATGGACCAAGGGCGTCAAAAGCAGTTTGAAGAGTTTGCGATGTTGCACTGACTTGTTCCTACTCTAAACCCTTTAACGTTTGGAATTGTTTGCAGAATACCTGGGCAACACAGCTACAATCAATTGTACATTTATACTTTACTCAAATTCAAGATGTTGCGGGGGTAGACATTGTAACACAGGCATTTCCAAAGTTTGGCCCATGAGCCAAATGCAACTCGCATTCAAATTTCTACTGTTCCTGTTATCAAATCAATAATATGCGGCACCCAGCTCTTTCTAAAAACTGCTTCTGCGATGTCTTGATTGTGATTGGCTAAATGTAAAAAAAATTATGGTCGACATGGTCGCAGAACCCTTCAGTGACACTTTCTAGTTTATTTCTAAAATGTCGACTGTAGACAAAATTAAAAAATTTGTTTCTCTGATTAAAATACTTCTTAATAAGATTACTATTTGTGTTATTTTCCTGTTCAAAGGATTTACATTTAGAAACCCAGATTTAATGTTGACAATTATTTCATTTTATTTTTGGTCTTCAAATACAAAATTCACAGTAATTTCACTAAAAAATGTACATAGTTATGTTTCTGTTCTATGTGAAAAAAATGAAAAGTGTCTTAATGTAAAAAAAAACATTTATTAGATAGTCCAGTTGCATTTGTTGTTATTATAAGTGGTTCAAAGAATACAAGCTGATTGGGAGCCCCCCTCACATATTTTCACCACACCAAATTTGGCACTTTTTGCAAACCGTTTGGACAGCCCTGGTGTAACAAAATGTGGGCCAGAATCCATATGAACATGGACCACAACAGAATCCATAACTGCATAAAGACAAACACCAGGTGTGCTATTTTCTCCAACCAAGTGCTTTAAACTCCTAACCAAAGCAATTTCATAAATGATAGCAAGAAGAGCAGTGAGGCGACTTCAGAAAATGCTTTGTTTTGGCCGGACATCAGTACTGAGGTCTCTAATATGGAAGTCAATGAGCAACAACCTCCACACCTTATCGAAATCCGTATAAGAATTGTCAAATGAAACACAGTGCTTCACATTAAAACAAGCTTTTTTTTTAGACTATTTAACACTGATCTGTAATACATGGTATTTGTGTAGTAGCATATATTCAACCTTTTTTCTTCCCCTATTATAAATAAATGTGTTCTTGGGATTTTTTTAACTGAAGAATGCAGTTGATGGAACTTGAATGGTATGTTCCATAAATTTTAATTAACTTCACTGTCCTCTGTTGTTTTGACCCATGACAGGACTTGGAGGATTACACCATGGTGTTCACTGGACGACCCCGGGGGAAGCTCCTTCTGCTTGATCTGCTCCCGGGGTCGTCCCCTCTCCACATGCAATTGATCTTCAGCCTTTGACCTTGCTCACCAACCCTCAGCAGAGCAGAACTCACATCTCTGTGGGTCTGTTTGGTTTTTTTAATGGAAAATTTCAGTCTTTTTTTGCCATCTTCCCTTGACTTTATATTTATTTTATCCCACAGGTCAGTAACCTCAGCTTTAAACCATTGATCTAGTTTTCTCAGCTTTTCTAATGGCAACCTCATTAAAAAGATGTTCTTTCACCTATAGTTAAACTAGTCGGTAATGTCTCAAGTTACAGCTTAGTTTTTATGAGCAACAGCCTTCTCTGTCTGCCTCCTCAGTCCCTCCACCTTCCTGCCAGCATTAGGCCTGTGTCGCCTTAGCATTAATGGATATGGACGTCTGGCAGTGGGACAGATTTGGAAGGACTGATAACGGCGGTGCTTTGGTAAAAAGATTACATTAGAAATAAAAGGCGCATGATTGGGTTAGAGAGAGGAACAACATCTGACAATGAGGCCGATACAGAGCAGGCTGTAAGTCATCACAACATTAGAATCGCTACAAATTCACATTGATAATGATGTATTCTTAGTTATCAGGAGGATGCATTAGCATCAGAGTTCTTGTCCATATGTCTTGATTTCAGATTAATGTTTTTGCCAAACACTGCAGTTCCTTCTCAAAGAATTACGCAGAATTGAGCTTTAACAGCATCATCTTTAATGGAGGCTTTTAAAATGTTTTAGTTTCAACCACATGGTTCAAAATGAACCAATATCAATATGAATCGTATCGTCAACCACAAATTGGCATATGAATTGGACTGTTGGTATAATGAATCGCTAGACCCCTATCTAACTGCATGAAATATTAGTCCATTTTCAAGTGAACCCTGTTTTAAGTTGTTTCCACAATATGAAGGATGGTTTAGCAAATAAAAAAGTGGGAGTGTAAAAATAATGCATTTCAAATAGAAAGTCATCTGGATTTAGTTTTTTAAGTTGAGAATGTTTCACTCTCATCCAAGCAGGTTAAGTGAGCGTAGAGAAGAACTGATGCACAAGTCCAGCTGAAGACAAATGCTGCAACTAGCTACAGCTAAAAGCATTATGCAATGGGCATGGGACTGCTGTTTGTAGTTTGTCTGTTTTTATATCTGACATTATTTAATGAATAAATTCAAATTCAAGCCTCTATTTATCAGAATTAAATCAGAGAAAATAAAACTGTAACTATTCCTGCTTTTTTTCCGTGTGTTTCAGACAAAATTGGCCCCAAACAGCCGTCCTGCTTTATATTGTCTGGGTGATTTGATCTTTTCTGGTTGTGCAATGCAAAGGAAAACCAAGTCAACTAATAAAAGTGTACGTTTCTTTGACATTCCCTGCACATTGAGCCAATTCTGCTAAATCAGATATATAATAAATCAGATACCCAGTCTGTCTCTTTCAATGCACTGACATTTTCGTTTTGAAAATATTATATCAATTGTGTTTTTTTGTGCTATATATGATTGTCAAATGAATGCTCAATTAAAAAATATAGCCCATTTAATACAAAATTAAATAGTAATTTAACATGTGACTTTATTGGACATGAATCACATAGTCAGTCTATTATATTTCTTTAATCACATCCCTGTTTTGGTGCAACCTGTTGATGATAATTACATATTAAAACCAATGACGGAGTACATCTAACCCAGTTAATGGTTCAGAAAAATAACTCACTGATGTGGGTAACAGAGAAACTATAAATTGGGTTGAAATAAGACCACTATAACCCAGAATATTAGTATCGCTCCAAAAAGTGACCCAGAATATAAACCCAACTTGAAAAACCAAAAAATTGGCTTTAAGAAATAATAAGCTTAAATATTGTTCGAAAAAGTTATACAGCACTACTGAGGGGATTTCTTTTTCTAAAATTGAAACTTACTTATTTATCTTGGAAAAACACATTTTTTAAAATTTAACATTAGTGGACACGCTTAAAATTCTTGTTTTTTTTTTAATTATGAAAATAAACCCACTCCATCATTGCATCTTTCGTTTATTGCTAGTTTTTTCACATATGTAGCTGGATTTTTTTTTAACACAAAGGGGTTCTTGTATTTCCTTCTGTGAATTCCAGATCATTTAAAGTACTGAGCGGCTGATCAACAGATGCCTTTTATTGTCACCTCACAAAAGAGTTGATTTAATCAGCAAAGCATCACATCGTTGGCATGAGTGGTGACTGCAGTTATTAGGAATTCCTGATTTGGAGTGTGATACCCATAGGGTGCAATGGTATAAAAGAAATTCAGAGCCCCATTCAGAGATCTGACCTTCTTGTAAACCCTCAATATTGAAAAAGACTGTGGCCTTTGTCTCTTGGGGCGGGATGAGTCTGTAAGGACAGTGGGGCAAGCGTCAGCGCGGCATTTAGCTTGACGGGGAACAATGCCAATGGTGTTAGATGGATGTGAAGTAATTATATGGCTAAAAAAGTGGATGTCCAGTTTTTTGTGCTTTTTGGGCAAAGAGCATGTGCTCACGTATAATTCATCGTGACCCGAAGCTCTTCACCCAGTGAATCATTTTAACTATGCATGAAAGTTCATGGTACATTTGCTGAGTGTTTGGATAAGGCTACCCCACATAAACTCTTACAAATAAAAACAGAATAGATTTGCCGGAGGTAGATCTGAATTTCCTGAACTGTATTTCTTTTCTAAAATAATTTAAAGATATTATTATAGTACTATGATGTTATTATTATACAAAGACAGCAACAAAGTAAGCTTACCATTACAAACTGTGTCACTGATAGGGGTGCAATCCTTTAACACGCCTTCTTCCTCACAGGTGTTGCAGGGCATGCAGGGGTCCCGCAAACTTTCCTGATCCGAGAAGCTGCCCATTTCGCAATCTTCGCAAATTGTGTCACGGTAAGGCCCGCAGTTTACTAACACCCCTTGGGCTTTGGGGCACCGAGTGCATTGCACACAGTTCCCTGTGGGTCTATGCATGAAGAAACCGTAGTCACACACGCAGATAGCATCGTTGGAGTCAGTGCAGGGGGTTTCCATGCGGAGCAATCCTGTGCATTTTGTGCAGTTCTGACATTTCTCTGTGTGGCTGGATTTGGCTGAGAAGGTTTCACCTGTAAAAAGACAGAAGAGAGATTGCATTTTACTTTTTGTTGACAACATTCAAATCAGTTGAATATATGTAGATGTACACCCTTTCATTCAATATTATCCTCCTACCAGCATTGCAAAGTTGTTCTACGTAGACAACACTTCTAAAGCTGAATATCTCCCGACACATGCAAACTACTGAATTAAGGACATTTGGGACTTTCCAATGATACCAAATGTGAAGGGCTTGGGCTCTGGGAACTGTAGTTTTTGTGGTAGATTAAAAAAACTGACTGGACACATTTTTAGTAGGCAGGAGGTGATACTAGCTTATATCATTTATCCATAAAACAAAACATTTTAATGTTGTTGAATTTTATCTTCTGTGAACTTATCTGAGAAAAGAAAGCTCTTCCGTTCTCACACCGAAATTAAATGGATAAAAATATGACTCATTCTAATAATGTTTTATTTTATTTGTCAATAGAAATTCATATTCTTTCCAGGTTGAACTCTCCAGTATGAATTAGGTTGCCAGCTGAAAATGAATCTTTTTTGTCCATTTTAACATTTCTAACATTTGACATTTCATTTTTTACACAAGGGACAGACTAGTTTCTGGGAACCATTTTTGATTTTTTTTTTTAAACACATAATCCACTTTCCACCTCTCTGGGGTCCCATTAAATCCAAAGAGGTCACTCTCAAGGTTCCAAGAGTACAAATGATTCACAGCAGTTTTTGAAAAGATGTTTCTTTAAAGCTACTTAGCATAATTAGATCACATAGTTTTTTTGGGAGTCTTAATGATTTCCTCAGACAGATATTCTAGAGAAAAGATGCAATCAATAGTTCATGTTTTATGGAATTGTATTTCAGCTAGATAGAGAACAGGGAAATGCACTAAATTATGCAACAGCCCCTTTTGTAAAAGCAGAATGTGTCCTTGTGCGTGCCCATGTGGAAGAGTGAGGGAGACAGAGGACATAACCTCAACATGTAGTACGGTAAATCTTTCAAAACTTTCTATAAATTATTAGCAACAACAACTATTATATTATTCTGCAGTGTTAGTTAAAGTGTGAAAAGCCAATTAAGTGATAATTAATGTATGTAGTCTTTAAAAAAATCTGTTCTACATGGATCTTAAATTATTCACATAATTTTCTTTTATAGAGAAAATAACATCTTTAATGCAGAAATAATTGTAAAAAATAGGATACATATTAAAACCAAAAATCTGTGTTTACATCTCTTTAGAAATGTAAAACTTTTAAAGAGTCACACTGATGGAAATTGGGTTTTTGATATTTTAACATGTTCTTTTGCCATTTTCTAATATTGGAGGAAACATATTTTAAAAATTAAGCTCAAAATGTGTTTCTGACTACTTCAGAAGTCAAATTGTTGACAGGAGCAGAGGAAAAATTGCAGCTAGACAAGCACCAGGCTCTGAAACACTGATGGTTCACTTATAGAAGACTACAGTCCTCGTATAAGGTGGCATTTGGCTCAAAGTTATAGGTGTTCATAAAATTCTTCTTTTATAGAACAAGAAATAAGAATGAGTGTCTGTTTGGCTCATTTTAATTACAGCAAATCTGATCAGTCAGGGTCAAAAAAGCTTTAAAGCAATGAAAATGTAACAAATAATAACAAAAAACAAGACAAGCAGAGTGACAGTAACTTTCAACCCAAAAGAAATTTTTGGGTTGTTTGGGTAAACAGCAACAAAATGGCAACATTTTTTGAAAAGACCCACAATTAGGCATTAGAACTATATGGAACATTTTTGTTTTCTTATAAAACCAGGTCATTTCTAAAATACCATGACATAATATTTCATTGTTTCATCGACACAAGATCTTGAAAAAAATTTGACTTCAACAGGATTTTCATTTCTGCTCCAAGCCAAACTAAAATAACTATGTGAAACAGGAAGCTGTTTCTTATGCCTGCTTCATGTAAAGTAACCCGTAAATCAGTGCCTTGTTGCATATTGGGGCTTTTAGTCTACAAGAGTAGTCCACCAACCACAGCTAATTCTTTAAAGATGAAGAGATGAAAAGAAAGATGAGAGGCGGAGTGAAAATGCAGACGAGTCCCTCAATTTTTCATTAACCCTTGTGCTATCGTAGGCACTTTAACATTGGGAGTTTGGTCATCTAGACCCACTAGACAGTGCGCTGAACCTTTTTTTTTTCCAATGATTTGTGATCTTCACTGGTGTCCATGGATTACATGAAATCTTTCCACCTTTATCCACCTTTGTCATGGTAGGGAGAACACGTCAATGTAAGGGTGGGATCATCTAAGATAACACAAGGGTTGTGCAAAGTGAGAGCACATCGAAGAACCTGTCTAGTTTTCTAGGACGTAGTTTCTGCAGAGCAGCAGGAGTTCACTTCTGAGTTGTGGGGGGAAACTGTTGGCAGACAGTAAGCCTGCTTCCATTTCCCATCATCCCTTTGTTTACACTATCTTCTGCTAGCTTACAGCCCCCAACAGCCCCAGCTGGGAGCTTGTGGCCTGCCTATTGTAGTTTAAGGTAGCAACTACGAGTTTTTTCGAATAGCATTTTTCCATCTGCTCTTTATTTACTACGACTTCATAACGAAATAATCAAAAATGCAGTTTTAAGCTTACTTTTCTTTATATGTCCTCAATCTTGAGAAAAATGCTAGAAGAACGTGTTTAAAAACACCAAAAACACTTGTTTCTTTGGAGCGGGTCTTTAACTGTGCTCTCTCACCAAGAAGCCTTCTACTCTGCTGCGTTTATGGGTGTCCAAGCACGTGCTGCGAACACCCACCTTCGCTTCAAGCAGGCACACTCACTCAGAGTGCCCTCACCAGCCCCCATCAGTGCTCTCAGAGCCATTATCATAATGCCATGCATCAATAATGCAAGTCAATACATTAATAACTGTGGCTGCACGGAGAGGGTTCTAAGCAAGGGAGGCAGAGGGGGTGGAGGGCGGGGGGAGGGGGCGAACAAATTCCTTTTTTTTTTTTTAGATCACAGTAATACTTCCACTGTGATTCAGATCAAACTCTTTTCTGTTTTTGAATACCCCAGAAAAGATTCCTGTACTCCACTGCACTGTGGCAAAAACCCTCCCATGTGTGGATTTGATGTTTTTATAAAAAGTGTTGTAAACACCTGAATGTGTGTTTATTCAGGCAGCAGCGAGCAGCTACACCACAGTTTTATTGTCCGTGTACAGTAACATTAAAGATCTAATCTTTTTCCGGGGACGTGTTTGCACATGTGCAACTTTAAGTGTTGGCTGAGAAGTTTTGCTTTGTCTCCATTTTGGCCAGCACAGCATTACTTGTTCTGTTTTATTTCCACTTATCTCCCCATTCATCCAAACCTCTCTGTGAGTTTAAGCCGGCTCACTTTTTTTTTTTTGTTGACTTTTCTATCCAGCAAGAAGCTATGTGGAAATCACAGTCTACATCTTATAAACACAAGTTTGCACAAAAAGAAACAGCCAGAGTTGGAAATAAGACAAATATATTGGTGTTTAAAAATTATTTTGAATGGCAATTAGATGCCAAAACTGTTACAAATAAAACATTTTTATCATGAACTGTTTTTGACCTGTGAAAGGAAACAAAAACATGTCAAGAGGTAAAGAAAGTTTGTTGCGATAAATTATACTAGAAAAAATTTTACTTTTTTAAGGTTAGAACAGCATCATTTTAGACATATTTTATATCAAAAGATTAGAAAAATTAAATGTGTACTGGAAAAGTAATTATTTGGTTCCAAGTCTCACAAGGAAAATAAATAGAATCATAAATTTGACATCTGTCAGACTTTTTTCTGCTCAGCTTTCTACTGTTTAGCCAATTGGCCTATTAACCCTTGTGCTATCTTAGATGACCCCACCCTTACTTTGACGTGTTTTCCCTACCATGACAAAGGTGGATAAAGGTGGAAAGATTTTGTATAATCCATGGACACCAGTGAAGATCACAAATCATTGAAGAAAAAAAGGTTCAGCGCACTGTCTTGTGGGTCTAGATGACCCAACTCTCAATAACCCAAACCTTATTCATTTGTATCAGGAAGGAGTGCAGTGCAAATTGCTGCAGACTGTCAAGGCCATACAGGTCATACAGTCACTATGTGCATTTTGAGCATTTTCCACCAATGAGATTTTGGTCTTTTGTGATTCATGCGTGATGCATGTAATTCACAAGTGTTTCCTGGGTCGTCAATCGTCGATGCGCGCAGATGTCCGTCGAGGGCTATGGTTACTTTTAGCCACCTATGTATAACTTTTACGTCACTTATACGGCACACATATTTTGTAATTAATGCACACAATTTGGCCACGTTTGGCTTTAACGATGGTTTACGTGTTCTATGCGTGATATATTCGTACCTAATTTGTGGTTTTAACGTGGTACATCTGTGAAAATTTCAAGTAAAAACCATAACTTTTGTCACTTTTTCCACTTATATTCATCGAATATGACCAAATTTCATCCATGCAACGTGCAAAATGTACGTAGTGGCAGAGGGACACAGCCTTTAGCTGCGCTTGAATAAGCAAAAACAAGGAAAAAGTTTGCATTTGTTAGAGAGACGCTGCTGCCAGCTCACAGGTGGGATTATGTGCTCAATCATCAATGCCCCACAAGAAGGGGAAAAAAGACCTTCATATTTTATCTTTATATAAAGGCATTTACCACGTCATGAAAAATTACTCCAAAAAATTAAAAAAGTTAGAACAATCTGTCTGAGAAGACCCTTAATTCTCTAAAACCCTGTCAGGTCTTGTCTGTCTATAGAACTGTTAACTTTAGAGCCCAATTTAAAGACCCACTCCAATGAAAATTGTGTTTTTTGGTATTTTTTAACACGTTGCTATGGTCTTTTTCTGATGATAGAGTAAATATATAAAGAAAGTTTTGTTTATCTGATTATTTTTTTTATTCAAATTGGTGTGAAGTAGGAGCAGATGGAAAACATGTCATTTGTAAAAGAGTTATTTGTGATGTAGAAAATACGCAGGGCGGGTCCACAAGTTCCTGCTCCACTTTAGGTCTTTTTTTCTTTGAGTGGCATCAAAATTGTACGGCTGGATATTGCAGGCAAATTTCTAATGAACTTCTGCTGTTCTACAGAAATGATATCCTAGAAAACAACACAATTTTTTTTATTTTTGGCTAAAAACGACATAATTATACTGGGAAGGGATTACAACAGATCAAAAGACGATCAGAGTGGGTCTTTAGGAAAGTATTTTGCCACTGCCTGCAGGCAGTCGAGGTGTTAAATATAGTGTGAAAATATAGGATGACACCGGATGTGTAAAGGGCACCTTTTTTTTTAACCACCTGTAACCCCAGAAAATTGTGCAACATTCCAGTCGCCTCGAATGTCATGCTTGAATGGTTAGCCTTGCATAAACTAGTCCCTCACATCACCTGCTGAAGTTTGTAACAAGAAAACAAGCCCTCTTTTTATTCCGTTTGGTTTACCAATTCAGCTTCATTTCTAGTCCTTAAGTGAATACTGAACGCTCACATGGACCAAATGTCAGCTAAAAGGAGGGACTCATCCACATGTAATGACCGTGGTGTTAAGGGGCTGTACACAGGCCTGATCTAATCTTTACGTTTGGCTGTGTGATTGTATCAGAGGTGGGAGTCGAGCTTTGCGTGCACTTTTTCATGTCTATGATTGAATGCAGATGGCCTGTCACTATCTGCTTCTTCATGTCTCAGCAGAGGACTTATAACAACAGAAACTTTCCACGTTGTGGAAGTCAAAAACTCCGGAAATTCCCCCTTTTTTTGTTAGCTTTAGATATTTTTACCTTAACAGTGGTCAGTAATGCCTTAAGTTATTTTTACCCCTGGCAAATTTTGGATGATTATGATCAAATGTATAGACAAACTGTCTTATTAACTACTCAAAAGTGTTTTGGTGTTCTTAACATGTTTTTGATGCATTTTTCCCATAATGGAGGACATATAAATAAAAACCTTAAACCTGCATTTGTGCGTATTTGTTTCATTCAAATTGTTGTGAATCAGGAGCAGACAGAAACATTCAGTTTAAAAAAAGTTTATAGTTGTTCCGTAAAATCTAAAATCAACAGGCCACAAGCTCTCTGTTCTGCTCCATTCTGATGCATCCACTTGCAGAAAATCAATCCATGTACGTCTTTTTTTCCTCGTCGGAGGAGGCATCTGGCTCAAAACTGTACGGCTGGAACTCTGTGATATCACTCGTCTTTGTTGTGGCTCTTCTAATGTTAGGTTAGGAGTGTGAGGGACTGTAGGCTGGCGCAAGAGAGTACAAACAAAGGGGTTAATGGGAAATGAAGGCAGGCTTCCCACTCACAACTCCGAGGCAAATTTCTGAAAAACTACGGCTGCTCTGCAGAAACTATGTCCTAGAAAACAACACAGGTTTTTTTTATTTTGCCTAAAAAATGGCATAATCATAATTAAAAGACCACTGGGAACACTTTTACAGTAAAAGATGATCGGAATGGGACTTTCAGTCAAATTTGCAATTATCTAAATATTACGTTTAAGTTGTGACAATTTCAGAAATTAGACATCTTTCCACAAAAGTCCCAGAAATCCAAATTTATTTCCATTTCTATTTTCTCTGTGACATCTCTCATGACCTGATGACTAAATCATTTTCTTTTGTGGATATCTTTGGCTCGTGCTCTGCTCCCTTTTCACTTACTCAGTGGGGTTGACAACCACTTCCTGGCTCAGAGATTTCATGCAAGGAAAACTATGGGAACTGCATTGGATCTGACAGCAGATCAACACTGTCCTCCACCGGCCCAATTTCACCTTTGACCTCAGAGTTACACTCCCGTCTGCTCAACCATAAATTTGACAGGAAAATGGCTAAAATAAATGCTTAAATTGTCTACACTTCAGTTTTTCTCAAACATCATTGCCACATTTCCTATAAATCTTCAATTCCTGCTATTTTTTTGTTTATTTTGTTTTTTTCCACAATAGCTGGAGATCTTGACGTGACCATCTTCCTAACATGTTTCAGTCCCCTGCAACTCCTTTCCCTAAAAAGGGAGAGGAAAGGAGTTGAGCTTGAAACAGTTATGTCTGGCATCTAGTTTACTTTTAGACATGAAGCTGATTCGTTTTTTCCAGTAAGAAGAGAATCTGCAGACACACAGCAATGAAACTGGATGCTTGAGGATCTTCACTTGTATTGGGGTGTCAACAGTTATTCTACAGGCTGGTGGTGAATTATTTAGTGTTTAGTAGGCTGAACAAGTGGCGGATTTTTTCTGTGATTAAATGATCTTAAAGACCCCTTCTGATGAAAATTGTGCTTTTGGTGTTTTTACCATGTTTTTGTGGTTTTTCTGAGAAATGTATTTTTTTTTAAAAAGCTCAAAATTGCATTTCTGAGTATTTATTTATTCAAAGCATTGTGAATCAGAAGCAGATCAAAGAAATGTAGTTTGAAAAAGAGTGTATTTGTGATATTGAAAATACAATGGGAGGGCCACAGGCTCCGCTCCATTCTGATCCACTTGTAGACAACTAGATCCATGTGCGTCTTCATTTTCATTGTCCAAGCTGGCATCTGGCTCAAAACTGTAGACTGGATAGCTTTACTATTGCTCGCCATTTTTGTCAAGCCGGGGTGTGATGGGCTGTAAGCTAGCAGGAGAATGTGTAAACAGAGAGCTCTCAGCAACTCGGAGGGTAAGGGTGGCTCTGTGCCAACAGTCCCGCCTACAACCCTTATGAACCACTGCCCCTCTGCAAAAACTGTATGCTAGAAAACGACACAGTTTATTAAATTTTGGCTGAAAATAGGATAATCAATTTCAAAAGACCATCGCGGACGCTTTTAAAATGGATTAAAAGACAATCGGTATAGGACTTTAAAAAAATCCATCAATATTGAGTACATCTATTATGGGGAAAACCGGTTTTAGCATGTCTGTCTAATAAAAGGATCTTCCCAAATTTAGACAAAATGTCATTAGAGAGGCGCCAGCAAAGTTTCAGTTCTCCCTTCTTAATGGGGATTTATTTATTTTTGACAATGGTATGTATCTTTTAAACACGTCTCTCTGAAACAAACTTTTTACTGGTTTTGAGAACTGTTTCAAATGTACCTTCATCAACTTTTGTCCCCAGATAAAAATGCTGCTTTTAGCTCAACGGCTTTTATTTTGAAATGTACTTAGTTTTATTCATGGATTCTTTTTTATCATGGTGGAGACTCTAATTAGGTCAAAGTAAACTTGGAAACAAAAGTTTGCTTATGAATTTATTTGTATTAACGTCTTTGCAGTTCTGTGTTTTTTACATTTGCATTGATTTGTTAATGACTGAAGAAATAAATCTCACAAGTTATTTCAGGAACAATGAAGAATGTAAGTCGTGTCCTGAATCTATGAAAAACATCAGTGTATTTGATTTTTTTTTTTAGTATAAAAATGATCAAAAACTTGTTTCAGATACTTACTGTCAAGACACGAAGCGCATTTGGTCTGTGTGTCTCCACAAGGGGAGACGACCCCCTCACCAGGTGGACACTGTTCGCAGCACTCTCCATTTTTTGTGCGCTGGCCTGACGGACAGTTCTTTGTTTCAGCCAGAGCCCCAACCTATAGGTCGGTATTCAAAAAAGGAAGAAAGAGGAAAGTTTTTTTTTATATTGTTTTAATTATTTTAGAGACTGTAGAAAAAGAAATATAACAATTAGTACTGTGCAATACTGCCCTTTTTCTTGATTTTTTTTTTTACCTTAGCTTCTCCTTTGTATGGAAGCATTTTGCATTTAATTTAATTTAATACAAATTGAATCCAATACTGTTTCCTGCAAGCCTATTTGTAATTCTTTGCTTTTGTAGTTCTTAAAAAATGAGTAAGAAAAAATTGGAACACAAAAAAAAACGTTTTTTTCATTGAATACACGAAAAAAACAGAATGAACACCTATTTTTTAATCGAATGCAATATGCTTCCATTCCTTTGGTATTACATAACAGTTTTGGACAAATTCAAGTTTTCCCAGTGCTTTTTTCACTTCATCATACTCCTCTGAAACATGTAAACACTTGATTTGGGTTGAGGTTCTAACTTTGTCCAAAAAAAAAAAAATTCCTCCCACTGATTAATTTGGCTTCAAGAGGGAGTCAAAATGAGCCTTTGGCATAAACTCACAAAGGAGCCTGTTTCAAAAGATGCCAAAAAGACTCACATCTGACAACATCAGTCCCACGTGAACTTATATCCCAGACTCAGAATAAGCAATTAAAGGTGCAAACATGAACTAATTGAAGAAAATCCAATCACAGCTCCAAACCACATTAAGCCTTGTCAAACAGAAACCTGTTGAATCTCTCTTATTGCTTGTGCCTACACTGACAAAGACTTCCCTGACTCAAAGTTATGTAAGACCTTCTGCAACTCCTCCTCACCTTTAACCCTCTGCCCATCTTCAGTAAACATTTTGTTTATAAAAAAAAAGTTTTTGTCCTAAAAACTCCATCTCAAAATGGTTTTAAATAAACCCCCATCAAAGACTTTATGAGTCAGCATGCTCTTTACAAAGCTCGGGCCCATTATAACTGAGAGTGAGCCGTACAATTCCACCCAGTAAGGATACGCGTGCACATGGTGTTATACTGAAAGGTGCATTAACGCAAAGGAGTCAGCGCCTCATAAATTTTCTCAGAGTTCAGGTGTTTGCGGAATGCTGCTGACAGGAGAGCGGAGCTGAACAAAACGTCAAGTCTGCCCTCAGGCACGTCTGAGTCAGCTGATAAATAACAAGTGTGTGCACACATTCACGCTCCCTGACGCTTTCATTGTGTCAGTCACTCTGAAGCCCTTCCTTCTGTTCTGTCAACAGTGCGTCTTCAACTTTAGGTTTTCTTGTCATCATTCTGCAGATTTTGTAATTTAAAAAAAAATGTCCTCCAGGGAGAAAAAGGCAGGAGGGCTGTCCATGTTGGGTGACAAAATCCCGCCTAAATGCAACCATGAAACTGCTTTCTATTTCCTTTCACTTGTATTGCCTCTTTTTGACACTGGAAAGGATCTTGCATAGGTGTAACAAAAACTCCTCCACATGATGAACCTCCCACTTCTGTACATCCACATAATAAATCAAATCTGTTTTGCCACATGCCCATCTACTTCTCCCTTCCTCATGACTGCCCCACCCCCTTCTCCTTCCAGAAGCACACCCACTTCCTTGCATTTTGCATGAAAAGGCTGCCAAACACCTGATGTGAACAAACCTGTTTTAAAGTTACACTTATGAAACAGCGCAGAGCTCAAGTGTTTGATGTCGTCTTGTGTTTTTTCCTCGACCCTTCTCTTGCTCCCAGTGTGTGTGCAACACCTCATGCCCCCCTCTACAAAATTGCCATGACTAAATGGTAATGAGAGGGATATGTGATTAGATCCAACAGCCTGTGGAATAAAAGAAAAAAGGCAAGTTGTGGCTCGACTTGCTTGATTCCAGTTGCTGGATTTATCGTGGGAATATGGAAGTCGTCCCAATTTAGACAATTTTGCACAAATGCACGCTGAAGTGCACAAGCAGGAAGATCTGGACACATCCTTCAAGACTCCAGCAGTCAATTTTGCGACTGCTTTCCTTAATTTCCATTTCGAGGCACTTAACCTTAAGACCTTAGCTGTCAACACTTGTTAAGCCACTAGATTTCCACTAAAGCTGCCTCCAAGTGAGCTGGGCACCTTCTCCAAGCAGCCATGGGATGTTAGAGGCAGCAGTACGTCAGCAAAGAGAGCTGAATTGACAAACTCTAGGAAAGCACGAAGAGGAGACAGTGAGATGTGTGAGGTGAAGGGGGCTGGGAGGGTCAGAGTCTATCAATATTGCATGTGCTGAGCCAGCAGAGGAGACATGGCCATCAGCGGAGCAGCTGTCGTGTATCAGTGATGCTTAGCACATGCCCGGCGCATGACAGACTGAGAGGCTCTAGAGAGCATATGCTCTCCGTCTGGCCTCTAAATAAATCAAATCTTTTGCAAAACGTTGTTGTTTTAAGAAACTATACTTGTTGATGTCAGTTTGTATGAATCATTTTCCTTTTCTATGAAGATTCTCTCAAGGTATTTCTGTTCTTCTAGCTTAACCTAACTGTCTGTGGCAAAAATCTGCCACTAGTGATGCTGCAAAGCTTTTTCATATTCAACAGATCAGAGATGTTCAACAAATGAACGCTTTCATTACTTTGTTGTTAGGGCTAGGCTTAAAAAATCCATTAATTAATCAATATTCTAATATAAATCAATATTAAATCGGTAAATCTCTTTTTCTTATAAAGTTAGAGTTTTTTATGTTTTCATTGTGTATTTATTGTAAAAATTTCCAATTCTTGTAATGAAACGTTCAGTTTATGTCATTTGTTGTGTGAAGTATTTTTCCATTTCAAAATAAAAGCATTTCTAAATTGACAATTTAAAAACAAAATTTATGTTTGATGGATATGAATCAATTTGAGATTTTTGTGTGAATCAAAATTGAATCAATTTAGTATTTTTATTTTATTATTATTTTTAATTGGGACTCATGAAATTGCAGAACTTGCAGAACTGCAATCACAGCAATAAAAATATATTTTAAATGGCTTAAATGAATGTTTCTCTCATGATTGACAGATTAAACAACAATCTAATTCTAACCTCTTTAAGTCGTCTAATTGCCCTTAAATGAGTATGTAAGAGGTAACTCACCACTCCAAGTAGAATTGTTAGTAAAACAGAATTCATCCTGTATTTTCTTTGCATCCTTTTCCTCAAACAGTCAGATGCAGAGGCCAGAAAGATGCAGGTCTCAGCAACTTCGAGGCGCAAAAGTAACCGCGGCTGTCATCGCTGCCTCCTGTTGCTTTAAGTGTTGAGAAAGAAAAAAAAATCTCCCAGAGAAATGTCGTCTCCAAAGTGACAGTAATCTTTCAAATCAACTCGCTTGACATTAAAAACGTGTTGTTTTTGTGTCCTACGTCGTGTGCGTGTTTCCTCCAGCCTCATATGACAGGAGCGCTCGGCGTCAGGGACGGACCCGTGTCCTGTCCACGCCCACATGGCGCGCCCTGAAGTACGCGCAGCTGGATGTTTCCTCCATGGAGAAAATACGTCCCTGATAATAAAGATGACCTCATATTACTGTTTAAAATTACTTAATTCGACAATAAAAACAGCTTTTGGCATTTTCTTTCAATCGAAACTAAGTGCTCCTGAGAGTGATCCATCTGTGCTGTCAGCTGCTCCATACCTGCCTGACTTTGTTCTGTCAGCGCCCAAAGACATCAACATGAAGGCACAGAAACCTGAGATGTCACACCTGTCCACTGATCTGAGGAAAACATAATTCATAAAAAAATCCTTTAAATGTTTTTTAACATTATTTATCATTCATTAGCTGCTCTTTTGTGGCTCAGAGTGAAAACACATTAGTTGTTTTGTCCTGAATCATGACTGTACAACTCTCCCTGTAAGATGTATGAGTTACTGTCTTACTTGTGCTAAAAAAGGCCCTGGAGCCGAAGGCACATGCAGGAATCACATTGTAACTCCTTTTCCTTGGATCGAAACCACTGTCCTTAAAGAGACACTCCAATGATAATTGTTTATATATATTCAAAATGCAAAATTAAAATAAACTGAAGAGTTAAAAATGGATAAACAAAACAGTGAGATTTTTTTTAAAAGATTCTTTCCCCTCAAAACACAAGTGACATTTGTTCATTTGTTTTTTGATTTTATTGATCATTTTTGGCCTTGAAAAAATTCCATCAGGGACATCTCATAGTTTTTTTTTAATATATCTAAACTTTAGCTTTGTTTTAACCCTTGTGCTATCTTAGACGACCCCAACCTTACTTTGACGTGTTCTCCCTACCATGACAAAGGTGGATAAAGGTGGAAAGATTTCATGTAATCCATGGATACCAGTGAAGATCACAAATCATTGAAGAAAAAAGGTTCAGAGCACTGTCTGGGTCTAGATGACCCAACTCCCAATGTTAAAGTGCCTAGGACAGCAGAAGGGTTAAGCCTTTATCCAACCTGTTCCATAAATCCACACCACAAATTGAAAAGCACAGTTTCTGTTTTGTAGTACAAATGCACTGTTTTTTTTAAGTTAAGCCGTTTTCTAAAATCATAAACCCTTTCTCTGTCCTTAAACATTTATTGTATGTTTACTGGAAGTAAGTTATTTCTGGCTTTAAACATAATCAGTGTTTTAAGTTTTACTGATTTCATAAAATGATGGGAACCAGTGACCTAGGTGCTACAACCGGCAGGCCACAAGCTCCCTGCTCCGCTCCATTCTGATGCACCCACTTGCAAATAAATAGATCCATGTTTCAGCACTATCAGATTTCCTTGTCTGAGCTGAAATCTGGATCAAAACTGTACAGCTGGATAGCTCCAATATTGCTTGCTGGTTTTGTTGCACCGGTAATGTTAAGTATGGGTTGTAAGCTAGTAGGAGGGAAGGTAAACAAAGGAATGACGGGAATTGAGGGCAGGCTCACTTTGCGTAAACATTCTTGCCCATAACTAAGAAGCAAATTTCTGGTAACTATGGACCACAAAACAACAAAGGTTTTTGGCTTTGGCTAAAAATTGCATAATCCTAATTAATAGACCACTGGGAAAGCATTTAAAAGAAATCAAAAGATGATCACAGTGGGATTTGGATAAAGGCTTTGAATAACTCATGCAATGGGATTTCAAATAGAAAGGATATTATGATGGATTTTTTTAAGTCCTCACTTAGAAAAAGACATAAAACCTAAATTTTCTTCAATTTTGTAATTTCAATATTTGTTCTTGTCAAGCCTAATTAGAGCAAGCCTTAAAAGTGTAAAAGCATGAAAAAACGCATAACAATGCTTGTGTGGTGTTTTTAAAAGCACACGACTGCCAGTCCTGCCTCAGGGATCACTTTGTGGTCTATATGTAAGAACTAAAGGAAGTCTGGGACATTGGGGCAGCAGATGAAGAGAAAGAGGAAGCTGTGCAATTGGGGGATAAATTATGCATTAAGGCAAGAAATGAGATTGAAAAGAGAGAAAAAAATGACATCCTGAAAGCAAGTAAACATGTAAATTCATGAAGGTTAGCTCAAATTAGTCTGTCACTGTGGTAACCAAATACTTTGGAGGAAAGGCAGGAAATTCTGCCTTAAATCTGACATTTATTTGTCATTTAGTAGGACCATTTCCAGAAGAAAAAGTATGTTTTTCCATTGTTTAAAAAATAAAAAACATTTGTGTTTGGATTTGTAAAAATACAGCCCCAAAAAAATGTAAATCCTCAAAGACTGACTTTGACTTGACTGAAACCTTAGTGCAAATACAGTTTAAGATTATTCAGAAAAACAAATACATGTTTGGAATAAGGATGTGAAAAAATCTATTTTTGTTGCATTAAAATATAAATATGAACTTCTGCAATCAGAGATGCACACACACACACGTATACACACACACACAGTCTTAGGTTGAACATCTGTTCCCAGAGGATGGGTGGTCCAGGATGCATTCACTGTTTCATATTAGATTTCGACTGAAGGATCTTCTTTCAGGTGCTAGAAAAGAGCTTGTCTACCTTTAGTTATTAGGTCCCAAAACCTGGACACTCACAGTATATTGTTGTATTACAAAACTGCACCTTTCAAGTTTCAGATTTCCTTAGTGTTTGGGGTGACATTGAAGCGCACACAGTTAAGTTGGAGAAAAAGAATCGGGAATATGGACTTTTAAAGTTTAAATTTAAAAAACAAACAGGTAAAAAAAAAAATGTACAAAATTAAACTTTTGTTCTGTCCGTGCAGGACCATTGTCTGGGAAAACACATTTACCCCCCAAAAACCTTTTAAAAGTTAGTCATTTTGTGCTGTATCACAGCACACTTTTTCTTCAGATCTTCTATTAGTTTTTACTTGGGCTCAAATTGAGCTGAGAAAAGAAGCCCAGCTGGGAGTCTTGCCTCTGAAGCACAAACAGCACTGGCAAACGTGATGCACAGCTTTCTTGCAAGCTCTCCCTCTAATGTACTGTAATAGCTGTACAGACATCATATGACCAGCCAGTGGAAGCCCTTGAATTACTCTGAGAGCACTCTCACCAGTGAGTGGTGTCGTGTTGTGTTCCGAGCGGGACCGTATTGGCAGTGGCTCCTTCTTGTGTGGCACATTTTCATGTAAAGTTGGAGGAAAGAGGAGGATTATCTGCAAAAATGAGAGCTGCAGGAAACGTCGTTAATTCAATTGCATTGGCTGCTGAGGGGGCTGGAGTGATTTAACGTACATCATGGAGAGGCCAGATGGCAGCAAACCCAGCACCCTCCCCCTGGGACTCCATCATCTGCGCTGTATTGATTTGATCGGTCTGCCGCTCCTCTCCCTCTTTACTGTACGTCTCTGTTCACTAACTGCCACATCACATGGAAACGGATATGAATATTTCATCTGCAAATATGTTTTTTTTTCTCAGTTTAGTGTTCAAAGCTGACATGTGGCTCGTAAAACTGATTAAAAAGGTAAATACGGTTTAAGCGGGCTTCCCACATAACAAATCTGCGCAGGTTTGTGCACTTTGAAGAGGTCTGATGATTTACTGGTTTAGTGCTTTATTCTTTTCACGTTTATATCCTTCCAACAGCTTTTCTTTGTATTCCTTTGCCTCATATTTTTCCACATATTTTTATGTCTTCTTTTTAATAACGCGCGTCATCTCTTTGTCAGATACTGTTTCATTTTTGAACTCTTTCTCAATGTTGCGTGCTTATTTTAACCTCCTCAGACCTGCCGCCCACATGCATGGACATCACATTTTGGTTATATTACCACAGTAGTTAATTCTACTTAACTGGGGCCTACAAAATAAAAAAGGCATATAAAACAAGAGCTCAAGTCTTAAGAGATAAAACAAAAGCAAAAGTAGCTTTTAAAACACTAAGCTGTTACTTCCCTTCAGGCTGATGCTTTGATGTTTCTCTGAGGGATGTTAAACAGCTTTATTACCTCCAAAATTCATTCTAAGTGAAGGATTTTGAATTTTTATTTTGCATTTTCAATTTTACTTTTGTATTAATTCAGTGATTCAAACAAATTACCGTAAGTGTTGCTTTGGACATTTTTACCATTAAAAAGTTATTCAAATAAAATGTAATTAAATTAAATTTAAATAAAATAAAACAAAATAAAAATGTAATTTGTTTGTAAGTGCAGACACTGAAGGAGTTTTCAGTAAAAAAACGCTATGTATTGATCTGAGCTGGGCAGGCGTGTTTTGTCTGAAACAGTGGGGTGAAACTGACCCTCAGGCATATAACCTTAAATACACGCCATTCTGCATGAGACCCAACAACAACAACCTGCATAATTACGGCGCTAAACTCATAGAAAAAAGTGTTGTTCATGTTCAACTGCTGTAAAACCTGAAAGATTAACACTTCATGGTGTATTTTTTAACCATTTCTGTGGAGGAAGCGACAAAATGTAGGAAACATAGAATTTGAATTGAACCTACAAGCGGAATTCGTGGAAAACCTTGACATAACTTCAGTTGTGAATGGCTTCCTTTTTTTTCTGGACACAAAAAGCATAAAAGCAAATTAAAAATCACTGATAACAGCAAAAGTCAAAGTGAGAAAAGAAGCATTGAAAATCATTTTTTAACCCTTGTGCTATCCTTGGCACTGTAACAGTGGGAGTTGGGTCATCTAGACCCAATAGACAGTGCTCTGAACCTTTCTTCTTCAATGATTTGTGATCTTCACTGGTGTCCATGGATTACATGAAATCCTCTTCACCTTTATCCACCTTTGTCATGGTAGGGAGAACACGTCAATGCAAGGGTGGGGTCATCTAAGATAGAACAAGGGTTAAACCACATTCATGTTGATTTTAATTGTAATTCAAAATAGTCATTTTGGATAAATTATTAATGCACAGAATTCAAAAGAAGGTGCTGCAGCCTTTCAGAGACTTTATTTCTGTGTGACAGGTAATGTTTTGTCACTTTTAGAGAATTTACAAAACTTCACAGTTGCTTCAATGACCACAAAATAAAGTACATCAACTGTGTCCCTTCCTAAAAATTGAACATGGCACTACAGATAAAATTTACTGAGGTTTTGATTTGTTTCAGTTGCTCTTGCATGCTCTTCATGTTTTCAGAAGAGGCATTGTCTTGTGTGACCCTCCAGCGCTTTTATGGACCACCTACAGTGAAGCCTCTCAAACTGACTGTGGCCCCTGAGTTCTCCTGACGTTTGCATTGACACTAATATCTTTCCTTAATAAATTACTATAAAAATGACTCATGGTGTTAAAAGAATAAACAAAGGAGTTATCAAACGTAAAGAAAATCCAATCCAATCAGCAAATGCTTAAACTATTAAAAAAGATGTCTCAACTGCCAACTTTAAACTGAGGTCACAGATTTTCAGTGTCTCTGCCTGAACGTTTAGAACAATGCTGCCCCCTGCTGTCACTCAATCCATCAAAAAGGATCAGTCACAGAAGCAATACGGAACTCTTAAAGATATATCCACAAAAGAGAAGCTTATGTCACCTAAATATAGTCTAAGATCCAGCAGGCCATCCAACTGGAGGCTCACACACTGGTACAGATTTATATTTAACCCTTGTGCTATCCTATGGGGTCCAGATGACCCCACCCTTACACTGATGTGTTTTCCCTACCATGACAAAGGTGGATAAAGGTGAAGAGGATTTCATGTAATCCATGGACACCAGTGAAGATCACAAGTCATTGAAGAAAAAATATTCAGCACACTGTCTGGTGGGTCTAGATGACCCCGCTCCCAATGTTAAAGTGCCTAGGATAGCACAAGGGTTAAGGGACTTATTTGACACCTCCCTCCATACTTGAGTGTGGGTCTTCAGCCTAACATTATGCTCTCTTCTCCCAGAATGTTTATATTTGCTGTTTGTCTCTACTGTCAGAGCAGAGAAGGGAAAAGAGGGCTTTTCAGCATCAGACAGCTATGGACTGAAATATATTAATGAAATAAAATCATTAACCTGTTAATGTTTTTGATTGTTTTTTTTTTTTTTTTTTTGCTATATTACTTGTTTAAATGTCTTGGGTTGCCTCTTAGCCAGGACATCCTTGAAAAGAGATCGACTGATCTTTATGGGACTTTTTATGATAAAAAATGTGCTTTAAGGGATTCTTTTTTTTTTATCATTATTTTTTTTTACCTTTCAGCACATCCCTTCAGGGATTGGTACAGCAAATCAGCTTTCACCAATTCGCACGGATAGTTTGGAAGAGATTTTTGTGCCCTTCCTAACACGACCCTGTATGTTATCCGGGCTGGGGACCGGCACAGGGGGACCCAGACTTTGGCCCCCTTGTGGATGCATAGTTAGGCAGTAGCACGAAGGTTTTTGCCTAAGGACCCTCACTGGAATAAGTTCATCCAGCCGCTTAAAAAAGGGATGAATAAAACATAAAATAAAAGATTCCTATTTTATGTGTTTTTCAATGTAAAGACAACAAATTTGCTTTTAAAAAGGAAAAAAACCTCTTGTTATGAAGGTTTTGGTCAGTTTTAATTTACTGTTTTTTCGTAAATTTGACGTATTTCTGCTTTAAGTCTCTGTTCTACATGAAGAACAACTATTGTTATACTGTATAAGTTTTGTTTCCTTCTTAGCTACTCAAGACAGTTTTAGGGAAAACCCTTGTTATGGAAAAAAAGTGTTCACTTGTGAGAAGGATGGTATAATAGGGACAAGTCGCAGCTGAATGCATTTTTAACAATGTCTAAAATGAATAGAAGGATGTAAAATGTCTGTAAAACTTCCCCATCCAGATCAGGCTTTTGACCAGCACTCCAATCGTTCAAATGGACCAAAAAAAAAGTTTCTAAGAGGTTTTGTAAGTTTCTCACCAGTTTGAGAAGATGAAGCTGCCAAAAAAGGTGCAGAAAGTGCAATGTTTTTCTCATTTTATTGCTCATAGACTTTGTGAGTTTTAAGCTTTAGTGAAACTGTCAGCACTCTTTTTTTTTTTGGGATAGCAGGATAGAAATATTTCAAATAGAAAAAATGGAGCGCTATAATTGTTATAAATGTGTTTTTTTATTCCCTTTTTGTTCAGATGAAATGAAAACTGTTTCCTGAAGTTATGTCATTATAAAATAACTTGAATGAAATTTTCTTGTCTTTCCGTAAGTGAAGATGGCCTTCTCTCTCTGGCACACAGCCACATACCCAGCTGGTTACTACCTATCTTCTAATGTTGTATGTTTTTACAACAAAACTTCACCCAGTGTACACAGAGCAAACACATGTCCACATGTTAACCCTTTTCTAGGATAAATGTGTCTGCAGTTGATACATCGTTTTTTTTAAATTGACATTCCACTGAGGAGAGATATTAAGAAGGCAAGCAATACGTTTTTTCTGACACAGAAAACTGTGCATGAATGAAATCCACAATCCTCCTTTGGATGAAGTTGAATCACAGTTTAATGAAACTCTAGATCCTAGACACCTATGGTGGATAAAGGCCAGACTATGACGGTGGTAGAAGAGGGCTGACAAACCCTCTAGAATGCAGAGACCACAATCTATGAATTTAAAGACAAAAATAGGATTGTGATTGGCTGAGAAGTAAAAGAGGGCAATTTTAGAGTGTGGAGGGAATTACTGTAACTGAGAGGTAGATAATTTTGCATGTTTTTTTATTTAATCAACAATCTTTTTCGATTAGTCTTCACACTGGCGAAAAGTCATTTACATCAATATTAATTTGAAAAAGGCAGATCTTTAACATGACGTAGGTGAGATGTATGCGTGCACTTGGGAAAGTGTCTTTGAGACCTTCCAAAAGGTTTATTGCTTTAGTGTCCTGGTAATTGACCATGGCTGTCTTCAAAAACAAACCCAATGAGGGCTGGAGGCAAAACAGGGTGTCTGCTTTCTAATTGTATTTTTGTTCTAAAGTTTCTCACTTTCTCATTTTTGACACTACCTGAACGCTGATCTGATAGTCTACTGATGTCTATCAGCCGTCATCAAACCACTGTCAAGGATTTGATCAAGTTGTTTTTGGTAAGAACGAATGATTCCCTTATAGATTCACATTCAAACAACTGTTTTAGTCTCTTGAAGGGGGAAATGTTTTGCAGCGACTAGGTCAGGTGCAAAGGCAACATCAACAAACCCCTCCAGAACAAACACACAGATACTGTAGGTTGCCTCAGTTTACACACATTTCTACGACACACAATACAGAGATAGAAACGTTGCTAAAAGACAGATGGCTTACACTTTTATTATTATTTATACCTATTAGTTTTGATATGTTAGATTTTTTTAATCTGAACTTATCGTACCGCATTGCATCGCATTACACCGTATCACAAGACACTGCAACGCAAGGTAACACAAAGCAAAGCAACTCAACTCAATTCAACTCAACTTACTTCATCTCATCCTAGCTTATCCAATACAATGTTCTTCTATTGTATCTTTTTTTAACGTTATTTTACGTGAATGCTTGCTTATATTTTCTGTGTATTTTAATATTTTGATAAAACATAATCATTTTTCTATTGCTTTTGTTTTGTTTTTGTTTTGTAATTGTAGTTTTTTTTTCTTAAAACGACTATAGGCCTTTTGTCAACAATGTGCCAAAAAATAAAACTTTAACATGACTTGCAGCATATGACTCAAAGATTTTAACAAAAGAAAAGCCAGGATAGATATGCAAGTGAAGACAAAAACAAAAAAGTGCATCGTTGTTAACAAAATATCAACAAATATCTCCATAAAGAGAAAAAAGGTCAAGGCAGATAATAAAACCTTTTTACAGCAATCAATCTCTGCTCTTTGTGTGTTTTTTGGCAAGATAACTTTCCCAGACCGAGGCCAAGTTTCTCTGCAAAAAAGCAATGATTTTTGACCTTTCTGAAAATGTAATTCAGGAAATATTATTCACAGACAACCATTCCAAACAAAATGCAAAAAAACATGAAATAAACGAGTTAAAAATGCCTTCTTACTAACTCTAAATGTGTTCTGCACAAAACAAATCCTCTGCAGCTCTTTTCTAAAAGAATGTTTCCATTTGTAGATCAAAGTCAAAGTCAACTTTATCGTTGATTCTTCACATGTGCTCGACAGACAATGAATCAAAATATTGGTGTTGTTTGACCGCATAAACTTCTGTCAGATTCAAAGGTTCAATGTAGTTTGGTTCTAAAATCTTTAACCCTTGCGCTATCCTATGGGGTCAAGATGACCATTGACGTGTTCTCTCTACCATGACAAAGGTGGATAAAGGTGGAGATGATTTCATGTAATCCATGGACACCAGTGAAGATCACAAATCTTTACAGAAAAAAGGTTCAGAGCACTGTCTTAGTGGGTCTAGATGACCCAACTCCCAACGGTAAAGTGCCTACGATAGCACAAGGGATAGTTGTTCTCTGGGTTTTGAAGACTTTAAGGTCAAGAAATTTTCATCCCATATGCTCAGCCAGTTTAAGTTTCTGCTTGTGGCCCTTAAAGTACAGAGTCCTCTGTCTGAGTAAATTATGACTGACAGTGTCAGTTATAATATATGACAGTCATAATACATTATATATTTAAAAATATGTATAGTCTATGGGATTTTGACTTCAGCGGTTACGTCCTGTTTGGAAGGCGAGGGGGGAGGAGTTCATCGGTCAATGGTTTTGCTGCATCACTTTGCCACCTCCATGCCCCCCCGCCCTGTGATGAAGGGTGGGGGAGTCAGTGGTGTCAGAGAAATACATCTGTGGACCCTGTAAATACCAAGGTCTAAGGTCAGTTTACTCGTAAGAGAGCTTTAAATGTCTTTTTAAGCCTATAATGTCAAGGCACACGCTACTGCTGGTGTCCATTACTAGGGAGACAACAAACACTCTATAAACATCTATATTTGTTCAATTGACAGCATTCCTACCCTAAAATTAAACAATAGTTTAAAAAGAATCATACAGAGGAAGTTAACAGCATGAATGTATGTTATATCAAAAGGTCAAAACAGTGTGATGTAATAAGTAATTCCAATTTCATTTTTAATATTTGTAGACTTAAGGTGGACTAATGTTTGATATTTTAATTTGATCAAAACCAAAATATTCTTCACGAAGAAAAAGAAAATCCATTCCTCACAAACATTAACCCCTTCATGTATTGTTGAGAACAGGGCTCCACTGAATTATTTTGAATAGAATAAAAAGAAGAATTTTCATTTATATTATTGATAATTAAATAAGGCATGATGGTGTTGATCAGCATCACTAATTCATTTATGTTATTGTTTTTTTAGTCATAAAAATGTTTTTCAAGTGAAACTTGTAACTTTGTTTAGTTTAAATGACTGAAAACAGTTTTTCTTGACCACACTAAATTAATTTGGGATGGATTTTTTGTAAACAATAGATAGATATTTAAACAAATTTCTGGATCATAAACCAAATGAACATGAATATGAGCATGGAAAATGACTCATAGGTTTATAGTTATACACAGTCCTCACACTGACATTTTTAACAAGGCAAAATGTAATAGAATGAGGTCAGACTCATACTCTGGGAAAACATGTCAATTATTATTATTTTTAACATTTTATGTATCAGAATCATTGTTTGCAGTTTCAGATCTAAGGTTTCTTCATTTTTGGTTCAGGTTTACGGACACTGAAATAAAAAAAATGGTACTGGTTTCTCGGCTTATGGCAGTTTTTTGAAGAAAAGCAAGATTAGTGGGTTAGATTTGTTGTGAGACCTTGACACCTGAGACAAACCACAGTCAATTCTGAAAGTGACTCTAAAGGTGAAGACATTCTTGTGAGTGACAGAGCTAATTACCGCTTCCCTCTGTTTATCAACAGGAGATGTGAAAGGCAGGACTTGGGATACATTCATCATTGACCTGTTGCTGCAAAC
This sequence comes from Oryzias sinensis, assembly GCA_037389245.1. NCBI lineage: Eukaryota > Metazoa > Chordata > Actinopteri > Beloniformes > Adrianichthyidae > Oryzias > Oryzias sinensis. The sequence goes on from CM074508.1 coordinate 16,850,803, forward strand.
TACGTGAAGACACACATGCGAGTACGTGCACAGATTGTGTTGGTTCTCTATAGGTTATCAAAATGGAGGAGAAACTGACAAAGCACTATAAAAGACTTGAGTGGTGAAGAGGATTTGAGCCCACAAAACATGATTCAAATAAACAATAAAAGAAACCACAAAGTCACACTCTAACAGAAAAAAACTAACAAATAAGTGCTGTTGTTGTTAATACAACATGTACTGGTTCAAGAAACTTTGCTTATCAGCGCAGATTTACCATAAACCTCACATCCAGTTTAGCGGTCCTATTGTTGTATATTTCTTTTAGTGTTTCCAGATAAATGGTGGCATCATGAAGGTCCACAAGGTAGGTCAACTGTCTAAGTTACCACCTCAGTGATTCACCATCGAGGTTGCCTGAAAGTGCTACACAAAAGGCAAAAAACATCCAATGGAGTCAACTTTATTATGGATATCTACAATTTATTCTAGGTAACTCCAATAAGGCCAAATTGTCTCTGTTTTGATTTTTGTTGTTGTTGATGTAAGTGAACAATAGATTCCATAGGGTTGTTGGTGGAAATCCTGGACTGACCAAGCAAAAGGTGACCGTAAGTTTGAAAAGTGCCTCTTAATGCAAAAGCAGGAAGAAAGCCCAGCAGAGTCAGTAAAGAGGACAATCTGACACGATCAACTGAAGTCTGAGAAAACAGGGGAGAATTCGATAAACACAGAAACACTAGAATTAAACAGAACAGGCATTAAACAGAAGTGTCACTAACTAGAAAGAGAATAGAAACTTAAGTGCAGGCCTTCAATACAATGTGGTTTTTTCATGTTCAAATGGTCTTATTTGTTTTTATTTTTTTATTTTAAATAGTTTACCTATTGACCCAAAAACACTGGATTAAAATCACTGTCTGTGTCTGCGGCACTGTCTCTAAGCTACGCGTCCCTCTGTTATGTTGTCAAACAGTTTGATAATATTTTACATCCATTAATTTTATCCCTTGTGCTATCTTAGATGACCCCCCCCCCCCCTTACATTGACGGGTTCTCCCTACAATGACAAAGGTGGATAAAGGTGGAAAGATTTCATGTTATCATGGACACCAGTGAAGATCACAAATCATTAAAGAAAAAAGTTCAACACACTGTCTAGTGGGTCTAGATGACCCAACTCATAACGTTAAAGTGCCTATGGTAATAGGCACTTTAACGGTTAACCCTAACATGTCATCATGTTAGGGTTAACATGATGATTTGCACAGTTCAAAAGGTTAAACGTGGCTGCAACATCACTGAAGGTTTTTTTTGTTAATTACTTTTGTTACTTTCTATATTTTTATTATTTATTAAATAACATAGGAACCTTTTTTGTAAAAGCCCCTTGAAATTCATATTTGTTTTTACGGCATAAGACATTGAAAAAAGTTGAAACCACTGTTCTTGGGCCTTCCTCTGTGTTCATCTTCAAAGGAAACCAAAAGCACTTAAAATACACTGAAATGTGTTCCCTACTGTAGAATCACAGCTTGTAACAGGAGTAAAGTTTACAGTTTATAGGTGTTTTCTTATAAAGTGAGAACATGATACTTGCAAAACGTTTGTCAATGAATGCCAAAGCATGTTTGAAGCAGCACTAGCTGTCCCATACTAAAAAAAATTAAGAGAGAGAGTTCTGATCTTGTGAGGCTCAGACACTTTAAAAGATTTTTAGAAAGGTTTTTACTGTGGAAGTTTGGAGGAGCTAAAAAACAAAAGATAAAAAAACAGGAGAAAAAAATGATTTTTTTGGGGAAAAAATAAGATTAGAAATTGAATACAATTAAGCCCTACAATAAGAATAAAATATCAGAATGAGAGTAAAATTAGCTGGGATGAAAACTAAGAATAGAAGGGAGAGCTACAACAAAAGTAATGCCAAAAATAAACACTAATATAGAAAATTAAATGTAAAGAATATATTTGGAGAATAGAAATTATATAAAAACATCAGTAAAGGAAATAAAATCAGAGTAAGAAAGTGAGAAAATTCCAAATACTGTAGTGGGAATAAAACAACAAATTTGTACATGATAGTTAGTTTGATACACATGAGAATAACAGAAGTAATGACGAAAAAAATCAAAAAGAAAGGTAGTTCTGAGATCTTACTTGCAGCCGGTCTTTAGTCAGATACACCGTGCTGTGTGGCAGCGGCACAAATCACTGTGCAGACCAACAGGAGTATTTTAAAGGACAGGAAGGTCGGTTTGAACAGGTTGAAATCCTAGCAACTACTCATGATGCTTGTCATACTTGTTGCCACTTTACAAATCCTGTAAAACCACGTAAAGTCCCTGAAAGTACTAACTAGAAAACTGCAGGTCATCATTTGACCTGCTGGTTGACTCATCTTCTAGTCTAATGTGTGACCATCTAAAATGCAACCTGCAAAAGCAACTTCTTTTACCCCACAGTATCAAACTTTTTGATTGGTCCCAACTTTTTACAGATGTTCAGCTTTTTACAGTCGACAAAGTTCTTCATGAGGAATTTTTTTTGTCACGATGTCTCTGCAGCAGAGTGTAGGCCAGACATACTGTTAATAATGTTGGGTTTTTAATATAAAATGATAATATAAGTCTCACAATATCATGGCCACCCTAAAATGTTTGGTATATTTTAGCTCTTATGAGCTCATTTGCATGTTTGGACATTCGTTTGAAAGGTTACAGGTAAATTGTGCATGTTACAGTTAGTTTAGCTAAGATTTACCTCTTAGATACCTTGCAGAGTCCATTTAGCCATCTTTTACTATTCATTACTATTACTTTTACCACAACTGTCTCTTTCCAAAAATAACTGCTGTTTTAGTGTGAAAAACACATTAAGGTAAATTAGTGGAGTTCAAAAACTGATTTTATGCTTTTGTCATTTGTCTGTAGACTGATTCCTGCTCCTCAAATGAGAAAGGAGACTGGCTCCTCTCCAGTACAGGTGAGCGGACAGTGCCGGCGGGATAATCCATGACATTGTTGTCCTCTAAACACAGACAAAGAAAAAATGTGATAAAGCACTGGTTGAATATTGACACACTGTGCGTGGCTTAATGACATAGAACACCTTTGTATTTACCATAAATATTATGGGTTTGTGCAGAACACATTGCTCAGTTCAAAAGTGTCACAATGAATTCCTGTGTACACATCCATGTTTGTTTATTTAGGCATGCACCGGTCCCCCGCCCATCACCATGCATGCACACATGCACTCTTAAGCTGCTTTAAAGAGGAGGTGTTTATAAAGTCATGCTTTTTTGACACTTTAGGGTCAGTCACCTGTCAGTGCTGTAGGCTTGGAGACTGCCTGCAGGAGGTAAGTGTCACTTTTCTTGCCCCGCTCACAGATGGCATTGGTGCACCAGAGCAAATAAATCTGTAACTTTTTTGGGAAGGAAAATATGGGAGCAGCAGTTCTCAGAAAAAGTGCCTTTTGTGTTGTTAGAAAAGGTGCTGCAGTGAGTGCTTGTTAGAGGCATGCAGAGAGGTGTGCAGGTTTTTGGTTTCAAATGTGTAAAATGGAAACATTTTTTAAAAAAAGCTGCTGAATTAGTTTTTGAAACATCTTAAAACATGACTTTTTTGTGTGTAAGCACTTTTTCTGATGCAGTAACAGATGCTTTTTAGCCTGCAGAGGAATATTCTATTATATGATATTATATATATATGTATACATACATATAAACACAACATATTATCAGTTCTTTACAATTGATTTTTATTTTCTGTTTATTAACCTTCTTTATTTATGCATTAATTTCGTTGGTTTGTATATTTGTTCAAGTTTTTAGGCAGACGTTTTAATGAAAAACACATTACAGATTATCTGATAGTTGGGGTCAATGTGGAATTTGTTGTTTGACTCAAAGATACAGTAACTTTCAAGCCACAATTTGAATCCCCAACCTAAAAGATTTACTGTTCAAACTTTGTTTTTTTGGCATTGTCAGTTTAATAAAAGTGTCTTTTTCCATTTTAGAAACAAATTCCTTGCACAAAAAATGATTACTCCGAATCCATCTCTGTTTCCCTCGAAATTTCCTGGTTTACCCCAAATAGAATAAGTTAAAAGGAAGGTAGATGCATAGAGAAAGATCAAACTACAAAATTGCATAAGGATGTCAAAAGTAAAATAACACCAAAGTGCTATACCTTTCAAATAAAACACACAAAAAAATTAGAAACAAAAGCGAGCTGAAACTGTCATCCTAATAATTCTCCAATGATTCACAGAAGTGCACTTTTAAGGCATATCCTTCCCTATACTCACTCGCTGTCTGTGACCCATGACCTCCATCCACAAGCACATACATGTTAGTGGACTTGTGCATAAACCCAAAACAGCATCCAGCCAGTTTAATTCAAACTTTCCTCTCATTTGAACATCTGTTTTTTGGAAACAATTCTTGCTGATGCCCAAACTTAATGTCCAATCTGAGATCAAAATTATTTTCTGGAATATTGAAAGTAGACTCGAGGTTTAAGCAAACCCAAAGACGGTAATAGCTTACCGGTAAATAATTTTGCAAAATACTTAAAATAATTTTTCGAATACAGAAGTATTCAAAAGATGCACCCCTTCAAGTGATAGCAGAATAAAAAATATTGTTCTCTGTCCTTTTTATGTAACTATGTCGAATGTGTCTCCTCCAGCTGTCAAAGGCATAAACAAGAGCCAGCTGAGAAGCGCCAGGTAATGCATAACCCCACGCACAGGCACAAGCACAGTAAAAATGTATTTACAGTCCAAACATGCACGGGGTAAGCCGGCATTTATCTTCTGGATGGAAACTATCAGTGAGCCTGTAGCCAGATGTCTAATGATGGAGCTCCGCCAGCATGTTTACCTTGGACACAAGGCTTGACCTTCCGTGTTTCGCAGCGATCTGTGTCCAGTTTGGTGACTCCGAGAGGATGGAAAAGAAGTGATGTGATAATCCTGATGCACAACACCCATTGTGTCATCAGCATCTTTTGTTTTGTTTTTTTGTCATGTAGTGAAGCATGAAAGGGATTTTATCTGAGAAAGAAAGATAACTTTAAGAAAAAAGTGTCTTTTTCCCTTTTCCAGCTGGCAGGCGTCTACATTAAGGGAAACATGCAGTGCAAGAAACATTCAGTCAATTTTATTTGGTGATTTTCAATACTATATCTTGAAAAAAGTGTTGACAAACTGAATGAAAACCAGAGCAATTCAATTCAGCTTCTTCATTCCATTTTTCCTCAAATAAACGGCACTCACCTGTGCACCTGCAGACTAGAGTGGCTGCCCTATTGAACTTGAGAATCGTTTTTCTCTGTCCAATATTGAAGAAGAAGAATGATTTAACTTTTGAAAAATGTAAACTGAACTTGTTTGGTTTTTCTTTAATGTTGCTTTCAAAATTATTCTGCTGCAAACTGGAGTTGCAAAAGTGAAATTTGAATCAAACTGATTTGAGTAAGTGCCCTTTGTTCTTCAGGGAATCGATCCCACAGATTGATTTCTTAAGGACTACTTCCCAACATAGATCCTTAAATCCACTTTACAGGGATGGTTCTCATACTCTGCAAGAACAATGTTCTTTTTGGCCAGGACATTTTTTATAGTCTTCACACTGCAGGTGCAAATGTGTAACTAATCACACAGCACAATTGCTTTTGCACAAAAGATTCCTGTGGAGAAACAAACAAGTGTTTTTTTAATCAGAGAAGTAACATGATTTGTTCAACTTGAATGCAGTTATCAAGCAAACAAAGGAAGCAAGTGAAAAGTAGAAAGCAGGTTTAGTAAAAAAAAGAAAGACCTTTGATGAAGATTGATGATGTTTGTTGTCATATTGTCTTTTTGTGCCAGCTTTGAGTCCCAAACAGTGCTGAGGAGGTTTACATCTCTGTCTCAAGAAGTTCTACAGATGGGAGCAAGACTGCTCCATGCATTTTCATTTCCATCCTTTCCACCCCAGAAGCGGTGCTGTAGTCAGTGGCACCTCCTCACCCAACCACTATCAATTTTTCCTCCACTGTTAGAAATTATTTACTCATTGTCTTTTCAGCTGTCACTTTTGAGAAACACCTGTTTTGTGTTTCTCAACAATATTTTTTGAAAATCCCATCAGTTGACAAGGTTGATTTTTTTTTTTAACTAAGCCGAGACATCTGCAGAGTGGCAGGAGTTCATTAGACATTTGCCTCTGAATTGTGGGCGGGACTGTTGGCACAGAATAAGCCTGCCAACACTTCCCATCATCCCTTTGTTCACACTATTTACAGCCCCTCACAACCCCAACCAAACATTACCGGTGCAACAAAAATGGTGAGCAATATCCGAGCTGTCCAGCATTACAGTTTTGAGCCAGATGTCAGCTTAGACAAGGAAAACGAAGACATACATTGATATATTTGTCTGCAAATGGATATGGAGCGAAACAGGGAGCTTATGGCCCGCTGATTAGCACCCACGTCACTGCTTTGAGCATTTTCAAACAGCATTTTTTCACCTGCGATTTGAATGAAGAAATACTCCCGATGCCACAAGACCATGTTCAAAAACACCAAAAAACACAATTTTCATTGGAATGGGTCTATAATAAATATAAATACTTGCTCGTTTTTATGCTTAGAGCACTTGCCATGTTGCTTTTCATCAGAAAGAGTGACGTAAAAGAAGTGGCCAGTCAAACCACAGCTGTAAACCACAAGCTTTAACAGAGCTTGCAGACGTTGCAGTCCTAATTCATCCACCTGCTGTGTTGAAACCATCTCTGAACTTCTGTCAGATATAAGCATGTCTTTACCTCTTTGTGCCCTCAGAACAAACAAATGAAGGACCAAGAGCCACAGGCCTACTGGCAGGACCGGGGGCGATGGTCGAGCTACGAGGAGAGCTTTGACCCCCAGGTGGGGATGTGGGCGTCCACACAGATCTCTTACCTCACCTTCAAGAGCCTCATACAACTTCGACGCGTCATGAACTCTGGTAAGTTCATCAAAGAGCACAGTAGTATTTAAAGATTCACTGACATTTGTATTTATTTTCTGTCTTTACTGTCTGATTCAGATAAGACATGGCAATGAAAGCCTTTCAAAGGCATTTTCACTGCAAAAAATCTTGACTCTTTTAGTGCTACTTTAACCACGGCCACAGGGTTTTCTGTTTGCCAAGATCCCTTCAAAAGCCTTTTGCAATATTCCCTCTGGTTAAGGTGTAACAATATTTGACTGCGAGGAGAAGACCCTCTCCAGCATCGCAGAGAAAATGGTGAGCGAGATGGCCAACAAGAAGGAGATCAGGTCCGCAGACAAAGAAGGAGTACTGAAATCTCTCCTCCAGAACCGCAGGTATCCATCTCCCCCCACAGTGACTCAAACTCCCCACATCCAGGCATTTAGCTGAGGCAGTTGACCAAAGCTCCACACCAGAGGCGAGGCTTTCATTGTCATTCAGACAAAGCTCAGAGCAACACATGGCTGCTATTATGTCATTATCTGGCACCATCTCTGACCGCCACACCCTCCTGTTTGTAAGAAAACCAGGGTATTTAATGGTTAACTTGAAGTTAAAGCATAATTATTTGCTTACATCACTGCGCAAAGAGTGGAATGTAATGCTGAGATAATATTTTCAAATGTCATTATAAGCCAACTGTGCTTTTGGAAATGTTAAGTGTTGCAAAATCAGGGAAACCCCTTTCCGTCTAAGCACAAAATGTTTTAAGTTTGTTTTTTAACGATTTTGATTCACCACTTACCTTTATGACATCCTGCATGTGTTGTGTTGATCAATCCCTATTTTAAAATCTGCCAAACAGTGCTGAGTCAGCTTCTTGCCCTTGAACCTTTGTGGCACAAGTTGTACCTCTTTAACCTATAGTTTTAAATAGAGCTTGCTGAGTACAGTCAACAACAAAAACTCATCGATACAGCTCATTTGTTGGCAGCTCACTTGTGGCTGCTTTAACTCAAAATGTACTGGTATACAGTCATTGTTCGAGTGTCCTCTGTTAAGTCGCTTAAATCTGTTGACCTTTGCAGAGTGTGTTCTTATAAAGTTTACACCGCCTTCTGCAAAACACATGCAGGCAGCAACTTTCAATGAAAAGTCTATGTAAACGTGTCAGGCATTCAAAACACTCACGTTTATGCGTAGCTATGCAAAATTTTAAGACCGTTTCAGGCTCTACGTACAAAGCACGGAGCCATTGAACGTTAAACAAGATCAAATTTTGCACAGTCAGGTATTCATATTTGGTAGTGACAGACGTGCGCTTGTATCGGGATGCAACAGTGCATGGTGTGTGAACTCCATGGGCTAAATGTGCATTCAAGAATGCACGTTCTTGTTCGCTTGTCACATGCCCGGTGTGAACATAGCTTTAAACATATGTATGTGAGAAAAAAAGTTAAGAGATCTCTTAAAGTTACTGGACTCTTGAAGACCTCTCTCATAAGAATGTATGTAACAATATATCTTTAATCTAGCTGAACAAGTTCAGAAAATATGTCAAAGTTTCTGTAACTTGATAAGAAATGCCATTCTAACTATTTGAGTTGTGTTAGCGGCCTTAAAGTTACAATTATTCCTTAAAAAATTCACTCTGATCATCTTTTTATCTATTGTAAAAGCATTCCCAGTGGTCTTTTAATTATTCCAGGACATAGTTTCTGCAGAGCGGCAGTAGTTCATTAAAAATTTGCCTCACAACCCCAACCTAACATTACCGGTGCTCATCCTTATAACTTGATGAGATGGGACAAAATGGCGTATGATAGTTTGGTTCTTTTCTGTATGTTTCATGTCTAGCTAGCTTTAGGCTGTGTGGAACTTTCTATGATCCTGCTTGCTCCGAGAAATATGAAACTATGTTCAAAAGGTAGTCATTTTAGAAACAAAAAATGTCGGGCTGCCTCTTGTAAGTAACTGAAGCTTTTCTTTGTGCAGTCAGTCAGCTGACCCGGAGAACCAGGCACTGACTGGAGGAGCAGACCTGCACAGGTTTTCAGTCAAAGAACAAGTACGCTCTTATTTTGAAACTTTTGCTACCAATGTCAACATGGCTGTATTTTTTAATTGAAATCCTCTGTTTTTGATTACGTAATGTCTGCTCTGTTAAGATCATTTTAACAGAAAAGTTATTCTCATTTTTGACTATTTAAAGATTTCTTTGATTATTGACTGCTTCCAAACTCAAATAGAGTTAACTTTAATGTGTTTCTGAGAGTTGAGCATCTTCATCCCCGCATTTATTATCCAAATTTAGAATAAAAGGGAATTATTTCCTGTGGAACAAATTGAAACATTTTATTATTTACCAGGGGAAGCGTATGTTTTTACTTACGTGTTTATCTATCTCTTCTACATTGAGCTTTTTCATTTCCCTAAATGGTTTGTTTTTTTATTGTTTTGATGTTTGTGACAGTGTTCACTCTAACTTTCTATGTTCCTTTAGAAGGCCGATTCTGATCAAGTTGAGGCCTGTATGGTTTTAGTGGGTAAGGAACTCTTTCTTCATCTACTCATAAATTTATCTACTTATCACATATTAAAAAAAACATTTAACATTCAACCAGGAGCCATGGACTTCCTGGAGAAACCCACAGTCGCCTTTGTGCGCCTTAAGGAAGCCGCCGTGCTCGAGTCGGCCTTGGAGGCACCGGTTCCTGTGCGGTTTGTCTTTGTCCTGATTGGCCCCACCAAAACTGACATGGATTACCACGAGACTGGCCGTGCAATGGCAGCAGTGATGGCTGATAAGGTGAGCAAAGTTTTGACATTGATTAAACTAAAAGCTTTTATTGGCAGAGGCGGTTTATTGGCATTAACCAAACAAATTAAGGATGATAGTGTTACTTTTAGTGTTACATTGGTGACAAAATTCTGCAGAAATGTCGATCCATTGATGCATAAATACACAAGAAGGCGATGTATAGAATTAAAATTACCATTAAACAATGAAACCTGATGGTTATTTGATAAAAATTAACCTTTATGCAACTTCAACAGAGTTTCATCATCCTCTTCATCAACATCATCATCACTTAGGTGGCTCTTTGAACTCAACAGTAAACACTCCCCAGAGGACCGCACAATAAAATATATAAATTCCAACAATAAAATCCAGAAATAAAACACAGACACAGATACAACAATAAAGTGAAAGATAGAAAAACAATAAAACCAAATTGTTTCAATCCCCAGTAAGTTTTAATGCCAAGAAATAAAGCAGAGTTTTAAGATGAGCTTTTAAAGAGGTTAGTGATGTCGGTTGTCTGATCTCCAATGTCATTCCAGAGTTTGACTTTGATAAAGCCACTTTTTACTTAAAACTTTTAAAAGTTTCTGCATCAAAACTCTATCAATTTTAATTTCAAATGTATACTTTAAGAGGTGTTTATTATGACATAACATATTCATCTGGATAGGGGAAGAAAACTGATTTTGGAAGTGAAAATGTGCTACTTTTTTGCATATTTTGTTATACTGACTGGATCTGAACTGGGTTCTGATCACAGTGATGGAGAAAAGACTCCTGTCGAAGTTTATGTCCTCCATAAAAATTGCACACAAAAGTTAGATTTTATTCTATCAGCCATATATTCTTAATCTTTTTTTTTTTTGCCTGTTACATTTTTGAAGTTACTCCTCCAATAGTGGTGTTTACTGTGTTGTGAATTTCTTGTTCGAGTCTAAATATCTCTGAAAAAAAGTATCAAGTCATATTAAACTAAAGTAAAAAAGAAAAATATCCAAATCAGAGAGACGTATATCCAGAAACCTTTTTATTTTTGCTTTTTAAGTTTTTTAATCAGGCAGCGTTTCGAGCGAGAACTGCAAGAGATCTTACAGACGCATTGGTGGAGTTCTTGGACTGCAGCATCGTCATCCCACCCACTGAGATCCAGAACGAATCCATGCTTAGCTCCATCATCAGCTTCCAGAAGAAAATATTGAAGGACAGAGCGCAGACGCCTGACCTCATGCCCCGTCGGGACTCCAAAACTCGCAGAGGTGAGTACCACTTTCTAAAATCCCCCAGCACTGTTTTCATGTAATTTCTTTGGGTGATTTTTAAATTGATTTCATTATAAACAGTTTCCATTGCAAGTGGAGTTTCTCTAGAAGATCCGCTCTCGCGGACGGGTCGCCCATTTGGTGGGATGATTCGGGACATAAAGAGACGCTACCAGTACTACAAGAGTGACATCACAGATGCACTTAACGCTCAGGTTATTGCTGCTATCATCTTTATCTACTTTGCTGCCCTGTCTCCTGCCATTACCTTTGGAGGACTGCTGGGTATGTGCAACTACGAGTGTCCAAACATACTGTGGCTCTATTTTGGATGGATCTAGCCTTTAACTTTGTTTTATCTTCAGCTGACAAAGTGGAAAACATGATGGGTGTTTCAGAGCTTCTCATTTCCACAAGCATTCAAGGAATCATTTTTTGCTTCGTTGCTGCACAACCCATCTTGGTAATTGGGTTCTCAGGTCCTCTGTTGGTGTTTGAGGAGGCTTTCTTTGCTGTGAGTCTTCATTTTCCTTATTTTGTTGATAATATCATGAATTGTACCATATTGAGGCAGCGTGAAACTCAAATTACCGATGTGCTTTGTTCAGTTCTGCAAGTCTCAGGACATCGAGTATATCGTTGGGAGGGTGTGGGTCGGAGTGTGGCTGGTCATCATTGTGGTGACCATTGTGGCCTTTGAGGGCAGCTTCCTGGTGCGCTTCATCTCTCGCTTCACCCAGGAGATCTTCTCCATCCTCATCTCCATCATCTTCATCTATGAAACATTTTCCAAGTTGGGGAGGGTAAAAAAATAAATAAATAAGGAACATCCTTAACTTTTGGATTTGAGATGTTTAAAAATCAACGACTATACGTCTACTCACATGTCTTCTCCTCACTTGTCTGTAGACCTTCAAGGCTCATCCTCTGATTCTAAACTACGATCATCTGAACGCTACTTTGGAAAATCCCTGGCACCCAAAAATGGAGGAGACTGTCATTTATGACAACTCAACTGGCAACCTAACTGTTGTCGTCAATACTATCAAGCCTCCGTACCCCAACACAGCTCTGCTGTCCATGTGCCTCATGTTTGGATGTTTTTTTATTGCCTTTTTCCTGCGCCAATTCAAGAATGGGACATTTCTTCCAGGAAAGGTGGGTTTCCACATCTTGGTCTGTCCATGGGGACATTCACAGGGAACTTAAAGGTCCAGTTCAAGCATCTTTTGATCTAATGTAAAAGCATTCCCAGTGGTCTTTTTATTATGATTGTAATGTTTTTGGCCAAAATCAGAAAAACCTATGTCTTTTTGTAAGACATAGTTTTTGCAGAGCATCAGTAGTTCATTTACGCCATATGTTTACACTCTCTCCTGTTAGCTTACAGCCCCTCACAACTCCAACCTAACATTGGTGGTGCAACAAAGATAGTAAGCACCATTGGAGCAATGCAGCCGTACAGTTTTAAACCACATACCAGCTCAGACAGGAAAAAAAGAAGACGTACATGGAGTAGAGAACAACAGGGAGCTTGCGACCCGCTGATTCTAGCACCTACGTCACTGCTACAGACTTTAAGAGCATTTTTTTTCATCTGCTCCTGATTCACCATGATTTGGATGAAGAAATACTCAGAGATGCAATTTCAAGCTTAATTTACTTTATCCAGCGTTCGACATAAGCGGTTATGTTGTCCGAGACAACCAGATTTCATGGAGGACAACCAAAATGAACATGATGGTTGTCCGTGTGAAAACCTGGTCTTTTGTTCAACATTTTGGTATTTTTCGACTTTTTTTCAACTTTCAAGTGTTAGTTTTTTTGCAAACTCTGAATAAGATGTATGCAGCAAATTCGTTCCTCTGACAACGACAACAAACGAAGTGCGTGCATGCTAGCGAATCCTTTGTTTTCTACATGTGCACGTTTCAATAAAGCTCATTCGAATACACGTGTCGAACAGTACCTGGCGCAACCGCTAGAGGTCTCCAAAAACACGTTAAAAATAATCAGCCCTAAATAGATTTAAAACACATTCATAAACACTATAACTTTCACTCATAACAGAACAGACTGACATGAGCTGAAAAAAATCCTTGTCCATGAGATTGATATGATATTTTAAATTACTACAACAGTATTTGTATTTTATATTCTTTAAGCAACAATTATCAAAACCAAAGGAAAAAAAGAACCAATATATTTAAATCTGTGTAAAGATACAATTATAAAGATATTAGTTTCTGGTTTTTGGCAATACTTTATGTAACCAGATGCTTCAATATTTAGTAAAATGTTTGTTTTTAATATTTAAAGAGTTTTTCAAATGTCCATCATAAGAGGCAGTTGATATTAGATGTATAGAAGAAATAAAGATGTAAGTACTGATATCTGAGTAGGTTTCGTTGCTGTTGAATATTGGTATCGAAGGACAACCAAAAATTGGGGAGGACAACCAAATTTACTTGCCAGCTTGTCCTGAAGACAACCATTTTTTTCCCCTTATTTCTAACGCTGTTTATCTATATGCTCCGTCAGGAGATGATGCAACAAGAACATTTTGAAAGCACCAAAAAGTTCAACTTTCTACTAATTTATTGAGCTTATGATTAGATTTATTTACATTTCTTTCTTACTCACCAGGTCAGGCGTTTGCTTGGGGACTTCGGCGTGCCCATTGCTATTTTCCTCATGATTCTTGTTGACTACAAAATTGAGGATACCTACACTCAGGTTAGCTCATAATACAAAGCTGATTTTCTTTTTTACTTGAGTGAAGCCCTAGAAGGTTTGAACAAAACTAGTAATATTCCTTTGCAGAAACTGGTCGTTCCCAAAGGCCTGATGGTCTCCAACCCAGCCAAAAGAGGCTGGCTGATCAACCCTTTCGGAGAGCACAAGACCTTCCCCGTATGGTTGATGTTTGCATCCTGCATACCAGCCCTGCTGGTTTTCATCCTCATCTTCCTGGAGTCTCAGATCACAACGTGAGTCTCTTTCTGGTACATTATGAGAAAACATGATGTATCCCGGCTTTGACTCGTCTCGCGTCTCGTGGGGCAGCCTGATTATCAGCAAACCTGAGAGGAAAATGGCCAAAGGTTCCGGGTTTCACTTCGACTTGCTGGTTTTAGTCGGCATGGGAGGACTCAGTGCAATATTTGGTGTGCCGTGGCTAAGTGCGACCACAGTAAGAAGTGTGACCCATGCCAACGCGCTGACCGTCATGAGCAAAGGACCAAAACCTGTGATAGAAAAAGTGATGGAGCAAAGGATAAGTGGTATCGTGGTGGCTCTACTAGTCGGTAGGTGCTGTCAAATCTAGTATACTTATAGTGAGGCATACACAGAAAATGACATGCAAAACACTGAAGTACGCTTTCGTGTCCAGGGCTGTCGATTCTAATGGAGCCAATTCTGAATCTGATTCCCATGTCGGCCTTGTTCGGGATCTTCCTCTACATGGGGGTCACATCCCTTAATGGCATTCAGCTCTGGGATCGTATTCAGCTACTTCTCATCCCAAAGAAATACCATCCAAATGAGCCTTACGCCACCAGAGTAAGTCCCACAATGTTCAACTAAAATCATGGTCAAACCTTCCAGGATTTGCTGCATTCACCTTTTGATTATCTTACAGTGTAGAACTTTTGCGACACGTTATATCCTGGCACATGAAGTCATTCAATCAGGTCTTGGCAGGGGCGGAGCTTGGTGGGAAAGGGGCAGAAGACTTTGAAAGTAGTTTCATTTTAATTATTATTATTAATATCAAAAGAAAAGGTTTGAGTTCAAAATATTACTTATGTAATTTTTGCAATGGGTAAAGAAGCTTATAATGAGGATTTCTTATTACTGAAACTAATTTTGATTCAAAAAATTGGGGACATAGCTCCGCCCCTCAGTCTTGGGACCATTTGAAACCCTCAGATGACTTTTTCGGATGAAACAACCATATCTAAACACTAAGGCGTGACTTTAAGTTCAAATGTAAAATTTAATTTTTTTTGTAAAACAATTTGTTCTGGAAGAAATCAGTAAAACAAATGCACAAATTAAAAATAGACAGAAAAACTAAAAATATATATAATTTAGATATTGTAATGAAACAAAAAGAGTTATGTACATTATGTATTCTAATTTTAAAATTAAACCCAATCTTCTAAAGTGATCAAACATAAATGCAATTTTCAAAATACTGATTTTCAAAGGGGTCTAAGCTAGGATAATATTTGTATTGCTCTTTACAATTTCAGAATTTGGCAGGAATGTATTGATCTTAGATGAACTGAATTACATATAGTTTAGAATATATTTTATCTTTTCCCATCCCTTTTTACTTTTGTCATCATCAGTGTTTTAGTAAAACTTATTTTGTGACTTCAAGCTTTAAAAAAAATTAAATCAATACAGAAAACTAGACATAAACTAGACACAATTACAACATTACAATAAGGAACAAACCACATTGTCTTTACAGTTTTTTTTTTGGCTTTGACCTATTAAAGATAAACTCGGGGAAAGCACCAAAGCCTAAATATCTTATTCTATTTAACTTTTTAAATTGTTTATGCTGCAGTACACATGGTATGGTCCAGTTGTAAAAACTCATAAATTACCCAAATTTAAAATATTAGAATAGCTTTGCACTATCTAATTGATTTATATCAGTTTAAAAATAATGTAAAGTTCATTTCCATCCAGCATAGTAAGCTAGCAGACCGAAATCATCCACTCACAGATAATATAGATGAACCAGATATGTGGTGGTCCCTGAAGGCACCACAAGCAGCATCACAGGTAGAAACTTGTCTCAGCTGAATGTACAAATCACTGCATGTGTTTCCTGGGTGTCTGTGCAGGTGAAAACTGGGCGGATGCACTTGTACACAGGCATCCAGGTGGCCTGTCTCGTGGTTTTGTGGGTTGTCAAATCCAGTCCTGCATCCCTCGCCCTTCCCTTCATTCTCATCCTCACCATCCCTCTGCGCATGGTCATGACCGGCCACCTCTTCACTGAAATGGAAATGAAATGCGTAAGTGCTTTCATTTCAGAAAGTGAGCCGATGTGTTTAAGGTTGTAATTGCAGTATCATTGTGTGTTTATTGTGTTTCAGTTGGACTCTGATGACGCCAAAGTGACATTTGACGAGGAGCCCGGACAAGATGTATACTGTGAAACTCAGATGCCGCTATAAGTGTTTTTCACTACAGCTGCTGGAACAGTTTGAGTTAAAAATGTACATTTATTTTATTTAAAGCATATGAAAGAGTAAATATAATGCCTTTTTTTGTATTTACCCCCAAAGCACAATTTTGCTGTGTAACAGAACTGACTGACCTTAGAGCTCACATATTAAACTGATATGGTTGCTAAAATCACAGTTTTATTCTAGCATGCTTTCAAGAATAACAGCCATGAAATGAGTATGAACTGTAAAAAAACATATTGGGACACAGGACAAACAGAGGGTTCCACTCTACATTTTTTTGTTTTTATCTAAAAACCAAAGTTGAGCTTGTTTTCTTAAATAAGTAAAGTTTCACTGATGTTTACATTATATTCCTTAATTTTTCAACTAGGAAAAACATTTAAGCCTCAAACGAAAAGGTCAAAATCATTTGTAAGGCATCATTATTTTGTTCTTCTTAATACGTCTGAGTCACTGAAGTGCCCATGAGGATTTGCTGTTTATAGAAAACAAAAATGGAAAATTTCAGATTTATTTCTGGGGCTCATTGAGACATTTAGAGAACATATGGAAATCCTGAAATGCCTGCTCTGAGTGTTGTCTAAGAATATGTCTAAAGCACAGAGAAATAGATCATATATCAAATTATATTTCTTGATTGTTCAATTAACGGGTGTGCAAGAACCAGATTTAAAAAAGTTTTATTTGTCCTAAAAAATGCAAATACAGTTTCTACAATTTAAAAATTGTAGTCTTATAAAATCTGTCCCTTTCAAATGTTTTTACTTTAATTTCTCAATACAGTCTCTGTTAATATATTTTTATAAAAGAAAGAAAAATGCAAAAAAACACATCTGCTTTTTAAAATGAATCGCAAAAGTATTAATATGAGGAGTCAAGGCAGAAACTTTTTGAATCACAGCAAAGGTAATGCTTTTTAAAGTAGTAAATAAATTTGACTCTCGTGTATTTTCACATGTTATGCATGGTAATCAAGTTTTAAAGAAGGGCTGAATGCCTTTAGTAAAGATGAGAAAACAGTTTATTATTGAGTAAAAAAATGTAAACACATTTGTCTATAGATCAGGGGTGTCAAACTCATTTGCAGCAAGGGCTACATCAGCATAGTGGCTGTCCTCAAAGGGCCAGATATAACTTGTACAGCGGGGAAAATAAGTACTGAACACGTCAACATTTCTCTCAAAAAACATAGTTCTAATCGAGCTATTGACACAAAATTTTTACCAGATGTTGAAATCAACCCAAGTAATGCACACATAGAAAGAAATCCAAACATTTATGTCCATAAATGAAGTTATGTGTAATAAAGTGAAATGGCACAGGGAATAAGTATTGAACACATGAAGAAAAGGAGGGGTAAAAAGGTCCAGCAAGCCAAAAAAGCAGCTGGAGTTTGTCAGTATTCAGAAGGTTAACCTGCCCCCTTTTAGTGCAAAGTAATATCAGCTAGTATAGTCCTGATTGATGCCTTTTAAAAAGGTTTCTCACCAGCAAGGTGTTAGACAAGAAGCATTGCATGATGGGTAAAAGCAAAGAGCTGTCCAAAGACCTGCGCAACCTTATTGTTGCAAAACGCACTGAAGGCATTGGTTACAGGCGCATTTCTAAACTTCTGAAAGTCCCAGTGAGTACCATTGGGGCCATCATCCGGAAGTGGAAAGAACACGGCATTACCATAAACCTGCTACGGCCAGGTGCTCCTCGCAAGCTTTCAGACAGAAGAGTCAGAACAATCATCAGAAGGGTTCTCCAACAGCCCAGGACCACTCGTGGAGAGCTTTAGAAAGACCTGGAATCACCAGGTACCGTTGTTTCAAAGAAAACAATAAGTAATGCACTCAACCCCCATGGCCTCCATGCACGCACACCACGCAAGACTCCATTTTTGAAGAAGAAGCATGTTGAAGCTCGTTTGGAGTTTGCGACACACCATTTGGATAAACCCATGGCATTCTGGGAGAAGATACTCTGGTCAGATGAGACCAAAATTTAACTCTGTTTGGAGGAAAAATGGCACCGCACATTACCCCCAAAACACCACACCAACAGTCAAGTTTGGAGGTGGGAGCATCATGGCGTGGGGCTGTTTTTCAGCATGTGGTACTGGTAGACTTCATATCATTGAAGGAATAATGACTGGAGAAAAGTATCGAGACATTCTTGATCAGAATCTGCTGTCATCTGCCAGGCTGCTGAAGATGAAAAGAGGGTGGATCTTTCAGCAAGACAACGATCCCAAGCACACAGCCAAGGTAACACTCAACTGGTTGAAGAAAAAGAAAATAAAGCCGCTAGAACGGCCCAGTCAATCACCAGACTTGAATCCAATTGAAAATCTTTGGAAAGAACTGAAGATCCGGGTTCACAGAAGAGACCCCCCGGAACCATGAAGATTTGAAGGCAGTTTGTGTGGAGGAATGAGCCAAAATCACACCTGAGCAATGTATTCGACTGGTTTCTCCATACAGGAGGCTTCTTGAGGCTGTAATCACCAACAAAGGTTTTTGCACTAAGTATTAAATAAATTTCAGTAAGCGCGTTCAATACTTATTCCCTGTGCCATTTCACTTTATTACACATAACTTCATTTATGGACATAAATGTTTGGATTTCTTTCTATGTGTGCATTACTTGGGTTGATGCCGACATCTGGTGAAAATTTCATGTCAATAGCTCGATTAGAAATATGTTTTTTGAGATAAATGTTGACGTGTTCAATACTTATTTTCCCCGCTGTACATGTAACTAAATGTAATGAAAAATAACTGTAACTACTCCTTAATGTTAAATAACTCATTATTGATTTATTACAAATTGTTAAAGTGACACCTACAGTTACATAGAAAACATACGTTTGCTTGTTACTCTAGCACAAATCCTTTTAAATGTTGTCCGCTTATTAAAACCCATACAACCCCATCAATGAAGGATCAAGCTGTCCAAGTGAAAAAAATAAAAATAAAAAACTGAGCTAGAAAGAACATGTATTGAATTTCTCCATCGTGGGATAAATAAAGTCATCTAATCTAATTTAATCTAATCTGATCTATTCTAACATTTTACAAAAAAATGTTGCACACAGCCTTGCATCCAACTGATGGTTTGATGACAACAATTTCTCATACACACATAAGACCTGCAAACATTGAATAATTGCAAGCAGCTACACATAAATAATATGTAATCAACTAAAACATTTTTTTATTTTAAGAAATTAAAAGCTTTTATGCTCTCGCGGGCCACATAAAGTGACATGGTGAGCCACATTTGGCCCCCAAGGCCTTGAGTTTGACACATGTGCTATAGATGAAGTGTGATGTGTTACTTTTTGTGTCTATATTTATGTATATGAATGTATGAACTCTTTAAATCTGAAAAAAAAAGTATTATTGCTGTCTTGCTTTCTTTTAGAGTAAGAGTGTTTCGTTGAAAGTACATCAAAATAAGTGCCTTAAAAATCCTGTTATGAGGGAAAATTATGAGGTCAACTGTTGTGGATATATTTACTAAGAAAAGGTGATTTTATACTTAATTATGATAAAAATTCAGCTATTAAAGACGATAAATGCCAAAAAGTGTGTTGTACAGGTGTATTTTGAGGCTCTTGCATTTTTACTGAAAAGGTTGCCATATATTAAATTTGCATTTCACTGCTAAATATTGTGTACTAAATGTTGTCTGTCTGAAAAATATTTATATGCATAAGTTACATTTTTAACATCGAACTAATTTCTACAACATAATTCTTACATGTATTTAATTTAAATACATTTTATACTATGTTCACTTTTTGTCCAGCAGGTGTCAGTGGTGAGATTATGGAATAGTAATTTGCCTACACAAAAGAAGAACGTGGTTAAATCCGGTGTCATGTGCTTGTTTTCTACACGTTTTTTTGTGTGCATTTAGTTTAACGGATCAATGAACTTTGCTTAAAAGTCGAGTTTGTTGGAACAAAACTTAACTCCACGCTGCTAGTTCCGTGTTTTCGTGAAGTCGTGGCTAAATTTGCTTTAAAAGAGAATCAACATAATGGAGTGTGGTAAGAGAGAAGAACAACACATAGTCGTTTTTTAATATAGTTTGCTCGGATGCTTTGTTTTCTTATTTTTGTGTTGTAAGTTAAATGTGTGTTGGCTTTAGATTGGACCACGCAGAACCTTCAGAAGTTGTTCGCCTCGTTAAAAGCCAACATCCCAGCAGAGGAGGAAGATTTCATTTACACCAAAGGACTGAAACAAGTCGAGTGGGAGAAAGTGGCTTTCCCCCCTTTTTCTGCTGAACAATGCCGGGAAATGTGGACATGTTTCATGCAAAAGGTGAGCCACGTGATTACTTCTTTGTTTTTTTTCCTGCATTTGACCAATTGTCGTTGTTATTGACTAATTTTACTAGGTAAAAGTAAACTACGGTGGCCCTGAGGCACAAATCACAACAACAAATTACTCAAAGCAAAAAAAAAAAAAAAAAAATTAGAGAACACAACGATAAATTAAACAAGCAAAAGAAAAAAATACATTTTATTTTAGAATTCAAAACAAAAATCCAGGAACCAAAGCATGTCGGAAAACAAAAGTGATTTCTATAAATTAAAATGATGTTTAAAATGAGACAAAATAAGCAACCTAAAAAAGCTTGGCACTTTGGGACATCACTGATTGATCGGATGATGAGGTTTTGGAAAAAGAGAGTGAGAAGAAGGGTGTTTAGCCTCAACTGTGGCAAAGATTTGTTCAAACAATCACCAAACTACTTCTTTAAACAAGAAGTGTAACAAAAATCTTCTGTGTGATTATACATTATCAGTGACTTCCCATAATACCTACTTTTTCTGGGTTCTCATTTTGTAACATTTCATTTGGATTTCAGGATACTACTTTTTGTTTTCCAAAGTGTTTCCGGCACCTACAAGCTTTTTCAAACAGCATTTTGTCATCTGTTCCTTAATCACAATAAACAAATACTCAGAAATGCAATTTCTGAGCTTAATTTCTTCATGTCTTAATGTCATCCATCATGAGAAAAATGCTACAAAAACATGCTACAATCGTAATTTTAATCACAGTGTTTTCATCGAGTGATTGGGATTTGTACTTCCGTAGGTAACTGAATAAATGAAACTTGTCACAACCCACCTGTGCTTAAACATAGACAAAATGAGCATTTTCTACATTTAGTTATTGACCCCCACAGGTGAAAGGAAAGTCAACTTATTTGAGGAAATTTACAGGATTTTTAAAATGATTTACATTTTTTGGAAATAGCCAAATGATGCTTTACAAAACCTCACCTTTAAGATATTCACCAGATGCTTATATTTTTGGTTGTTTTCTACAGATGCGCAAGATTCGGTCCCTAAAAGAAATTGTTGAGGAAGCTGAAGGTCTCGTTTCCACTCCGAATCCCAACGATACGGTGAGTGCTGCAAAAAGGTTGTCTTAACTTACTCAAGTTTAGGCAACCAGGGTTGTTGCATTGAAATGACGTATCTGATCTCTTTAAACACCCACTCCAATGAACATTGTGTTTTTAAACATGCATTTTTTTTCACGTATAAAGAAAATTAAGCTCAAAAGTGCATTTCTGAGTATTTCTTTATTCCAATCGCTGTGAATCAGGAGCAGACGAAAAAATACAGTTGGAAAAAGCCTGTAGGTGTGACGTCGAAGGTACAATCAGTGGGGCACAAGCTCCCTGATCTCCTCCATTCTGATGCATCCACTTGCATCAGATGTAATGCTAAACTACAATCAGGGATGTCCAATTGGTGGGGGTTGTGAGGGGCTGTAAGCTAGTGGGGGAGAGTGTAAACAAGGGGATTATTTTTGCCCAAAAACAGATGATTGGAGTGAGACTTTAGATGTGGCCAGAAAGTTCTATAGAAAGCTATTGAATGCCATTACATCTGCGACTTGGCAGCAAATCTTTTTTTTTTGTTCCTTGCAGATTCAGTCCCAGTGCCCAAAGGTCCTTCTTCCTCCAAATGCTCTCTATTTGGAAGCAAACTTGGAAAAAATTAGAAGGAAGCACCCAGGACGTGACATACAAAGCCTTCTTGAATTATCATCCAAGAAGTTCAATAATCTACCAGAAGAGGAGAAGGTACGGTCTTTCAGGGGTTTGCTCTTACAAAAAATAAAAAAAACATCCATAAAGCATTTTTAAACAAACAATTGCATTTTTGACTGTTTTCAGGCCAAGTTTGAGGAAAAACACGTCCTTGAATGTGTGGAATATAAAAAAAAGATGCAACTGTTCTGGTAAATAAAGCAGCAAGCCTGATTTATTAAAGGTGCTTGTTATTCTTAAAGGAAAATAATGTGTCTTTCAGTCAAAAGTATGTTTGTCCTGCCCCTCAGAAGAAAAGCCAATCAAGAAAAAGGGCTCTTCCTGCAAGTGTAAGACGTCAGAACATTCGTGCCTTATCCCATAGCAGTTGTACATTAGTGTGATTGGTTTACATAAATGAAATGTCTCTCGTTGCTGCAGGATAAAAAACATCCAGACATGCCTCCTAAACCTCCTACGTAAGTCACACCCTCTAATATATTTTATAAACTATTATTTTATTTGGCCTAATGTTGAGTCTTAATTTATAAGGTACGGATAAAATCTTTAGAATACCACACAAAAAAATGTTTATTAAGTTGAAAATGCTTAATGTTGCTCTTCTTGGTTAATAATTTCATATCACTTCAGAGTCCCACTCTGATTATCTAGGGATCTTTTATAAAAGCGTTCCCAGTGGTCTTATAATTATGATTGTGGCCTTTTTTTTTTCTCCAATCGAAACCAAAAACCTGTCTCGTTTTCTTGGACAACATTTCTGCAGAGTGGCAGCAATTTATTAAAAATGTACCTCTGTTGTTGTGGGCAGGACCGTTTGTGCGAAAGTAAGCCTCCACTGATGTCCCATCATCCCTTTGTTTACACTCAATCCCACCACCTTACAGCCCCCTACAACCCCAGCCTAACATTACCGGGGCAACAATGATATAGAGCAATATTGGAGCCATCCAGCCACACAATTTTGAGTCAGATGCCAGTTTAAACGAGGAAAACCAAGACAAACACGGATCTAGTTGTCTGCAAGTGGGTGTATCGGAATGGATTGAAGCAGGGAGTAATGAACATGTTAATTACACCAAAAATGTGATTTTATTGGAGAGGGTCTCCAATATATGTTAAGCTTAACCTCAATTCACATCAAGGTAACAGCAGTGCATAATTGCAGCACCACATGATACAGAAGTGACCTGCTTTTGGTTTGAATCAATTGGACAATTCAAGCGGGAACGTAAGATGCACGTCCTGTGCAGCACTCAAATTGTGTCGTAATTCCATTTTTCACGAGTCTGATTGTGTCTGAATTTCCCTCATTAGCCAATATTTTACTATTAAAGAGCTTTTGCCATTCCGTCGGGGCGTCCAAATCTACAATTCCAAGATCCAGTGCCCTGGAAATTTCCAAGAAGTCTGCAGTATAGACCTCTTTAATGCATTGCATTTGAACAATTTGTCATTTGAAAAACAAAAATCCATTCCTAAATCATCCAAGTTGTCATCATCATCTGAAGTCAGTGGATACTCCATAAAATGTATATCATTATTACATTTTTACTGCAGCACAAAGGGTGACGACATATTAAACTCCAGGGGCTTGGAAACACGGCCTCTGTTTTGAGCTGCAGAACTCCAGCCTGAAGAAACGCAGGAAACGGGCTTCACATGCCTAAAAGCAACTTCCTCAACACTTTCAAAACGATAGATTTCTAAAAAAGATGGCAGTGGCGTATATGTTGCGCATTCCAACAAGAAGTCATGTTAATGCTGCACCAAGTTAGCCATTGAGGTGTAGAAATTCCAATTTACGTTACCTATTTTTTAAAGACCCACTCTCATGAAAGTGCTACTATGGCGAACGTCTGATGAACTACTGTCGCTCTGCAGAAACGATGTCCTAGAAAACAACATAAAATTGCATAATCATATTTAAAAGACCACTGGGAATGCTTTATAATAGATCAAAAGATGAAAAGAGTTTGACTTTAAATACCTTGTAGAAACTCTGACATTATGGTGCTGATTGGCCCAACTGTCGGCAGAACTGAGGGAGAAGATCCACAGACGAGCCGGTCCAAACGCATCTCTGACGCCTTCCTTTGGCGTGAATTTGACCTATTTGTGTAGACATGCATGAATCCTCTGCTGCTGCAACACCTGTGTCACATGAATCTCAACTTGTGTCTTCTCTCTAGTAACGGATATGTGCTTTTCTGCAAGGAACAGTCTTCATCTGTTAAAAATGTAGCAAAAAGCAGATATATTAAAGAGTGGGCTCGGCTCTGGCGAGATTTGAGTCAAAAGCAGAAGATGAAGTACGCCGAGCGCTGCCGTGAGGTGAGAAGCTCGATTCTTTTAGCAGCATTTATATGAAATGGCCCCTGATGTTTCCTTACATTCCTAATGCAGCCCTGCAGAGTCACTTGTGCTTGTAGATCAGAATAAGATTATATTCAGAAGAATACTTGGAGTTTACATTTGTTTCTCAAGTTGTCCCCTCATTGGCTGGAAATGATGTCGTCAACCACCTAGCTTTCTAAAGATGGGCAGGACAAACGTGTGCCAGCTGTTGGAATTCCACGTTTAAGTCCAATTTTGATTAAAAATTCCAAAGTATTTGTTTGAAGCTCGTGAAAATCAGCTTAGATAAGTATTTAACCACAGAGGAGTAAAAGTGGTTACCTGGTGAACTCATCTGGCCTCAGTCACCTTCAATACCAGTTTAGTTGTTTCAAACAGGAAGTAAAACATTTTAACCCAGGGGGGGCTCTGAACCAAAATGAGTTTGACACCCCTGCCTTAACCCTTTAACGCCTGAATTTACTCCCAGCTATGAAAAAAAATCACGTTCACTTTTCCTTTCGAGTAGACGCTAAATTAGGATAAGCTTGGAGCTGAAGGGATTGATGCATATCTGCATCAATAGGCAATAACTACTGAGCGTTATTGGGACCGAGTTATTAAAAACAAATTCAAATTTTGACATCCAGAATAACTGAAAACAACTGTTTTGGGTAAAAAAAAATTATTATATTTAAAAAAAAAATCTCTTTTTTGAAAAGTAGTAATGCTTGAATGCAAACACAAGAAAAGTGATACTTCTAATGGTTTCATTCGGTCTTCTGTTCAATTCTTACAGCTGAATGAGGAGTACAACATCAAGATGAGTGCATACCTGGAGGTAACTTGTAGAATTTGCAATAATCTGGAGAGGACAAGCTTTACATGATCATTTTTTGGTTTCTTAGAGGCTTGATGAAGAGGAGCGTCAGCAGTTCATCAAAGAAAATAAAATCTCTGCAAACAGAAGGAAAAAGGTAGGGTCTGTTTTTTTCCTCTTACATTTACCTTAAATGAAAAATGTGTGTTATTTAAAATATGATGTTTTGATAAGTTTTTATAAAGAAAACGTCTAATATGAGTTAAAACTTTTTTTCCTTGTTTATTTTTTTATCATGAATTGCTTTTATTTTTTTCTTAAGATGGAGTTAAACATAGTTCTTTTTTGGGAAAGATCCAACTTTAGGCTATATTTAAAATGCAAAACTTTATAAATGTGCTGGTCTAAATTAAAAATGATATAGAAATGTGCTCAAATGACTTTATATCAACATCCGATATAAACATAAAAGTATTTCAAGCTCTTGCAAAGGGTTCTTCTAAAAATGGCGGCTATGATTTGCTCTTGCAGCCTGGTGGATCGGGAGCCTTAAAAAGATGGCTGGCTGAGCCGAAGATGCCATCTCTGTGAGTATGAGCTCCAAACGTGCTGGTCAAAAAAAATGAACAGGATTTGTTTACAAATTTTCAATTTTTCCCCTTTTCCAGATGTGGAAACAGCATCTTCTGCCAAGAACAGATGGCGCTTCTCAAAGAAGAAATCCCTAATTTAAATGAGCGATTCTGCAAGGCTATGAAAATGTGGAACAGCCTTTCAAACGAAAAGAAAGCAGATTACCAACGAAAGAAGAAAAAAAAGATTCAAAAATACTCGGAAGAGCTGCAGAATTGGTTCTCGGTATTTATGAATGTTTCATTTCTGTCGCATTGAATGTTTGAACTAGGGTTGTGCCGATGGACGATGATATTGTCCATCGTGATGGGTGACTGACGTCCCGATGGAGAGACACCATCGTGATGCCACGCCCCCGCCACGTTGCGAGTCGACACCATAAACCACGGTTACATGTACAAAATATCTTGATGGGATCAATGGTCGGATTAGAATCCAGCCGTGTACATGGGCCCAGAAAAATGTTTTCAGAATATAACAAACGTTCACTAAGGTCACACTTTCGGTCGGAATAAATCATTCGCACATGCGCAGTAGGGTTTGAAAACCGGAAGAGGATATAAGTTCAGCAGAGCGGCTATTTTTTCCCCCCAAACTTTATTGAATGAAACAATTCAATACAAAACGATGTTAAACAGCGCCGAGCGGCTATATACATTGACATGTCAGCTCGGTAATATACTAGACGATATTCTAAACGTGCTTTTAATAATGTTACGGTTATTATGAAACACCTGTTCGCTCATCATTTGAATTTTAATCTGTGTGGTCAGGGCTTTTTCTGAACGAAGCCAGGATTAGCAGTATGCTAACACGGGCTAACAACATTAGCTTTGGGTGGCGCTGCATGCTGGCTGCACGTAAACATGTGGGAATAACATCAGCCTTTAGTTGGACACAACTGGAAACACAAATCCACGTCATTGAATGTTTTCTAAGGACTGAGC
This sequence comes from Oryzias sinensis, assembly GCA_037389245.1. Classification (NCBI taxonomy): domain Eukaryota; kingdom Metazoa; phylum Chordata; class Actinopteri; order Beloniformes; family Adrianichthyidae; genus Oryzias; species Oryzias sinensis. Next base: position 16,877,838 of record CM074508.1, read on the forward strand.
GACATTTCTGCTTTGAAACTCAAACCGCTGTGTCTGCTGACGATCCGAGCTGTGCTCAGAGACACACTTTTAGACCCGGTTCTGAGCTCAGTTGCTTGTACCCCTAGAGCTGCGGGACGGATCGCAGTCTTAAATCTCCCACACATACCGCTCATGTACCCCCCCCTTCCCATCAAACACAAAGCTGTAAGTCCGCACTCTGCCGGTCCACTTCGCTAGTTAATTGCGGGAGCGGACTACTTCTTTTCTATTTTGTTTGTTACTTTTTTCTTTTTTTTGTTAAAGTCACTTCCCTCAGTTTATACTGGATCATCACGGATTAGTCATTAGTTGGGAAATGAAATAAAAAAAAGTAAAATAACGAATAGCAGTTATATAAGAACGAAAAATGTAAAAAAAAAAAAAGCCCCCCCCCCCGACGATGTCATCGTCCATCCCGATGGTTGACAGCAAACATCGCCAACGGCCAATTTAGGGGACATCGCCCAACCCTAGTTTGAACCTTGATCATGTTAACAGTATGATTTTGTTTGTTCCTAAAACAGGCCCTGACTCCACGACAGAAGAGGGAATACTGGATGTCGAACCGATATGTAACTGCATTTGAATTCTGTCTTAATTGCTTTAAGTTTGTTTTTTGTTTTTCCTCAAAATGTGGCAGTTTATCGATCTCAACCCTTAAACAGCAGAGCTTTTGCATCAGTGTTGACATTCTTTTGAATACCGTAACTCTATAACAATTTATGCTATTAATGTAATTCCATCGCATTCTGAAACGGAAAGCAAGAAAGAGGCTTTGCGCCGAAAATGTGTTGCATATCGGCGCAAAGTCAATATGAAAAGCCGTTTTTCTCCGCGTCAGAATGCGTTAATCCCGCAAAGAGTTACTGTAGGCCAGAGAGCGTGGATTGTTTAGGTTTCGCCAGTAACAGTTAATATATAAATTGATTTCGATTCCTAGAATCAAATCAGATCGATCTGTCTGAGGCAGAATTGAATCAACCAATACCATTTAAAAAAAAAAAAAAAGGAAAAACTGCTTATTGAATCGAAAAAAAGGAAAATGCCAAATTGATTGAGACGTGCTAGACTTATTTTAATCTTGCATAAAATCAGCCAAGTGCCATCATTTGTCTTACATGAAGTCATTTGCAATTAACTTTTGCTTGTTTGTAAACATATTTAATTGATTAACTTGCAAGAAATACAAGGAATCTGGATAAATACCTGGATACTGAACCTCTGAGTCACGCTGGATCGACCTTAGGTCAGTGAGTGGGATCGTTTAAAATAAACCAAAATTGAAAGTGAATCGAATTGGCAACCACAAATATTGAATCGGATAGTTTGTTAAAATGAATTGTTACGCCCCTACTAAATAAGCAAGACAGTTTTTTTAACGACAAACTGGAAAAATCACCTCTAGCTTTTAGGCATGGTGGTGGAAGGATGATAATTTGGTGAATTGATATGTTTATGGTTTTGTGGAGCTGCAGTCCTTTAACATCAAAGATGTTACCAGCAAAACAAACACGTTCTTTGAACTATTGTAAGTCTGTAAACGTTTATGCAATCAACGTAAATCTGCTGATGGCTTTGCACTAATATGCAACGCTTTACGTTCGTAGAATTTCGGTGCAAAGTTGCTGGTTGCTGCATGAGAACCAGCTGATTTACGCTGATTGTGTCAACAGTTAAATTTTCATTAAGATCAGAGGATGCTGATTTAAGCCACTACTGCTAAATGGCTGAAGGAGAAAGAAGAGTTTATCTAGTTAATATGTAGACTTAAAATCAATGAAGATGCTTAATCTTAACCAAGGTTAAGGTTTCCAAAAGTCATTGCATTGAACTGTAGTAGATTCAAATCAAAATTGGATTAAGGTCATCCAGAAATCGGTTGTTTAAAAAGGTGAATCCACTCACTGGGTCATTTAGGTTATCAGACAATTATGCTTTTATTTGTTGTTGGTGCATCAAACTTTGATATGTTCACCAATTAAACTAAATGTTTTGACATTTTGTTTTCCAGAAAAGGAAATATCTGGATACAAATGAAGCCTCGCTCAATAAAGTGCCACTGTGCGAACCTTCAGTAAGTTCAGTTTAAACGTAAAACTCCCATAATCAGGGGATAAACGTTTTGAGATTGATGCATGAAGTACAAATGTAATATATAAAGAAAGAATGTGTTGTTTGTCTGCATTCCAGGATTCAGAAGATGAAGATATTGTGATCAGCAGCAGTGAAGAAGAGGAAAACACTTTGACCTTTGGCCAGGTGGTTTACTTGCACTTTTGGGGGTTTTCTCAAATGCAACAAGACCAGACATCTATATGATTTTTGTTTTTTAACTTTAATGTTGAGTCCATTTCCATCGATCTTCAAGTTGTTGTGCATCTAGCCCTAAGTAATGCGTTATCTTCTCCATGGAGAATATTTCCTCCATAAAGTCTCTCCATTGCTGCAGTGTCTGCATTTGACTTCTCAGCCAGTTTCTTGTTATTGCCTTTTTACAGGCTAGTAGCATCACCTTGAACAGGTACTTGTCTTCTGGTTGAATGACGTCCGTCGTTAGGCCCAAGTACAGTATCTGTGGATCCATGACTATCTCACATCCTAGGATATCCCGAAAAGTTTTGACCATATCTTCCCAGAAAGGAGAAATATTTCTACATGACCAGAAGATGTGTGAATGGTTAGCGTTAAAGTCCCACACAGCCTCCAGCATTGCTGTGGGGTTCCCAGCTGTTTACTCTTTATGTGAGGACTAATAAAAAACCTTGTCAAGTTTTTCCATCCAAATTCTCTCCATTTTCTAGAACATGTGGAGCTATGCTGTAGTCTGCCAGTCATCTTTCATCTTTCTTAATTCTGATTCCCACTTATGTTTTATATGGCGTATACTTACCGTATATAGCGCCTTTCTTCCTACAAGGACAAAGCGCTTTACAGTCACAGACCCATTCACCCAGTCACACACACATTCATACACTGGTGGCGGCTCCGCTGCCAAACACAGGCGCCTGCCTACCACCAGAGGCAAGGTGGGCTTCAGTGTCTTGCCCAAGGACACTTCGACTCATGGGCGTGCAAGGCGGGAATCGAACCTGCAACCTTACGATCATGGGTCGACCGCCCCACCGCTGCTCCACGGCCGCCCACATATACAGAGTTATATCCATTGCAGTTTAACAAGCATTTGTACAGTTTGGAAACAACCTTTGAGTGTAGCTTCTTATAAGAACCTGTCAGCATTTCTATTAACTTGCTTCCATCTTGACTAAGATATTTTTTAATCTCCGTATTGTAAAAGTGTCTTACTTGGAAATGCCTGAATAGGTCAGCCGACATCTTAACGTTTTTACATTATGACCTGATTACATTTGTTCAGCATCTGTGGAAGACAGATAAACCTAAAAAACTTTTCATAACTATATTTTAAATGTGAGATGCATGAAAAACAAGGTAGCATATCAGAAACAATCAAGTTTGAGCCGTTTTGTTTGCAGTTCTGTGTGTTAAATGACTGTTGTTGATTCACAGGAAGAAGACTATGGAGAGGAAGAGGAAAATTTCGAAATCCACATGTTTGAGATCTAAACGGCACCAACAACATTTGGATGTTAGAGTGACAGATTTATACTGGAGAGTAGAAAATTCTTCTAATAAATCCTGATGGAAGAATTCTACTACCTGCAAAAACTCTGATGTTGTGTGTTTCATCTTCTGGAATGTTAGATGAATGTTGGAGCAAAAAGTATGATTATTGATGACGTGCAAGAAACTATTAAAGAGCCTTATGTAAAAAATGTGCAGTAGTGTATTTAAGGCAGCTGTCACCCCTAGAAAAACTCTGGCAGATTTGTTGGATCTTAAATGGCTTAAATCCTGCTCCATCATTTTTTGATCAATATTTTCAAAGTGTTCCCAGTGGACTTGATTATGATTAAGCTGTTTCTAAGCAAAATTTAAAAAAAAAAATCGTTTTCTGGGACATGTTTTTTGCAGAGCAGCAGTAGTTCACTTAGAACAACCTCTGAGTTATTGTTGGCGTGGAGTAAGCCTGCCCTCATTTCCCTTCATCTCTATGTTTTAACCCTGTCCCAGTAGCCCATTGTAGCGACAACAAAAACGACAATAAATTGGAGAAATCCAGCCATACAGTTTTGATCCAGATGCCAGCTTGGAAGAGGAAAACAAAGATATTGACGGATCATGCGACAAGAATATGTTAAAAACACTAAAAATTTCAGTTAAATGTGTTCACCCATCTGAACCATGACATTTTTTAATAGGTGCCAATATAAATGTGTTTGTTGGACAACACATTGAACCGCCACTCTCCGTGTTGTTTTCAGCAAGTAATGCCTGAAGTTAACGAGTTTTCAAGGTGCATTTAATGGACAGCTCCATAATCCGAACTCCGTGTTTGGCCACCAAGCAGTCTTCATTTTAGGAGATTGTGAGAGTAAGTACTGTTTAAAGTACAGTTGTATGTTTGTAATTATGAGTGTTTTATTTACATGTCTATCTATTTGTATTTATTTACAATTTTGTTTGAAGTTCAAATTAAAGAACGAAAATACGTTTTTGAAGCCTGAACTTTGAAGGGCTCGCACGCGGTCACGTGACAGCCGCCGACAAAAACAGTGCAGTGAACAAAAATCCCCGAGGGGGTGTTACCAAGATGGCGGAATAAGCGGTTACTTTTTTCGGGGCTCCGACGCTTTACCTGAAATAATAACTCTTTCTATATGACAAGTTCAACCAAAGCTACAGAAAATACCAGCAAAGAACTCTCAAACCTATTCAGCTTGAAAGAGGTTTGTTTACCACTGTTTTCGTTATATTTTTCAAACTTCGACGTGAAGAAATGGCTAACACTAGCAAAGACCATGAGTACCATCTAGTGGCTTCAGGACAGACGTGCAGCGAGGGAGAAGTTGAATGGATGGAGGAACAGGAAGACATCTCACAAGATCAGACGAGAGTCAACAGACACCACACACCGGTAAAAAGCCCAAACCCTAAAAAGATTAAAAAGAATGCTCCACAAGAACGCAAGGAGGAAATATCCAACAGTGTCCTCTTTAACGCGATTCAAACCCTGACAACCAAGTTTGACACTCAAAGCGAATATCTGAAAGGATATGAGTTTCAACTGCAAGAGATCACAGATGCAGTTAAACAAGTTAAAGAATCTGTTGATGCAAATACAGCTGCTGTTAAAAGTGTTGTGGAAGATGTGAACCGCCTCAAACTGCAGATGGTGTCTCTGCAAAAAGAAAATGCTTCTCTCCGTGAAATGTGTCTGGAACATGCAAGATATAAAAGAAGATGGTCTTTGCGACTTATTGGCCTTCCTGAGAAAGAAGGGGAAATCACACGAGATGAAACTCTCAAGATCCTTTCCAAAGTGATGTCGGTCAACGTTGAGGAACTACGACACTCAGTGGACACAGTGCATCGGCTGGGACAGAAAGGAAAAAATAACCAACCAAGACAGATTATCATCCAGTTTGGAATGAGAGTTGTTCGAGACCAAGTCTGGAGAATGTCAAAAAATGCAAAAATCTGCAAAGATCTAAATGTTCGCTTCAAAGAAGACTTTTGCAAAGAAGACAGGGAGAGTCGTCAGCGTCTTTGGCCGAGAGTGGAGGAGGCGAGGAAGAGAGGACTCAAGGCCTTTTTAAAGGACGGCTACGCGGTCATCGATGGTCATCAGGTCACTGCTTGAAACCAACACTCCTTCATCTAGACTGAATGGACAGACATCTTCCTGAAGAAGAAGAGAGAAAATAAATCCAAAGCTGGTATGTTATTGTGTTGAATGTTATTACAGCTTTGAGAAAACCGATTAGAAAAATGTGAAATTGCATTATAGCCCTTTATGGAGTTAATTGCTTTCCAGCTATTCTTTATGGTTCTTTCTTTGTTATCTTTAAATGTTCGTGGTTTTAAGAATGTAACAAAGCGCAAGGCAATTTTTCTTTACTGTAAGGCACAAGTTAACGTGAACTGTTTTTTCTTTCAAGAGACACACAGTAGTGAAGAAGATTTAGATTTTTGGAAATCTCAGTGGGGCAGTGGAAACATTTATTTATCTCATGGAAGTCCTCGTTCAGCAGGAGTGGCAATTTTCTTACATAATTTTGATGGTAAAATTGTTGATCATAAAAGTGACACAGAAGGTCATTGGCTAATGGTTAACATTGAGGTGGACGACACTAAATATATTCTTGTTAACATTTATGGTTTCAATAATAGGACAAAAAATCAGAAATTCCTCACAAACATAAATCACAAGATAATCAACTGGAAACAGATGTATGCAACTGACAAGGTTATTGTTGCAGGTGATTTTAACGTAGTACCAGATGAAAACCAAGACAGACATCCAACTCAACACAACTCTCCTCATTTCAATAAAATTATTTCTGAATTTTCTAACTCTCTCCTCCTTATCGACATTTGGCGTAGACAAAATCCAAATAAGCTTCAATACACCTGGAATAACTCTCAACACTCTCAACGCTCAAGGATAGATTACTGGTTAGTAACAAGTAATCTAACTTCTTCAACCTTGAATTGTAATATCTCCCACTCTCCTCTCACTGACCACTGTGCTATCACTTTGGCTCTTTCCCCTGAAAAAAATCAACCAAAAAATGGAACATCCCACTGGAAATTCAATAATAGCCTTTTAAATAACAAAAACTTTTGTAAAAAAATCAAATCACTTATTCCTGAAATAAAAGAAATACAATACCTGTCTCCTATTAATAGATGGGAGTGGTTGAAATTTAATATTAGAAAAATTGCAATTGTTGAAGGAAAAATTTTGGCTAGAAAAAAAAGACAAGAACAGACTGAAATAATTTCAAAATTAAACACTTTGTGTAATTTAACTCAACTGAGTGAGGAAAATGTCATTGAAATTAACAAATTGCAATCTAAATTAGATGAACTCTATACCGAAAAAGCCAAAGGAGCATTTATTCGTTCAAAGGCAAAGTGGATGGAAGATGGAGAAAAAAATTCAACTTACTTTTTTAACTTGGAAAAAAGTAGACAAAGGAAAAAAACAATCACTAAGTTACAGATAGAAAACTCTCTAGTAGACGATCAAAACAATATTAAGGACTATATCACCAACTTCTATAAAAATCTTTACACTACTCAATATTCAAATCAAAACACACTTTTATTTGAAAGGTTAATCTATGATAAAGTCCCTAAAATAGACAAGACATTTAGAGATCTCATGGAATCTGAACTTACTATAGATGAGCTTGATAAAGCTGTTTCCCAGATGGCCAGTGGTAAATCACCGGGACCTGATGGAATTACAGCTGAGTTCTACAAACACTTTTGGATTGACATCAGAGAAATGTTGTTTGAGGCATTCAATGAATGTATCGACAAACAGATGTTGTCACCTACAATGAAAAGAGGCATTATTTCCCTTTTACCCAAACCAGGCAAAGATGTGTTATTAATTGATAATTGGAGACCAATCACACTTCTCTGTTGTGACTATAAAATACTAGCACATATCTATGCTAACAGACTGAAATCAGGAATATCTCAGATCATAGACGAATCACAATCAGCATTTATTAAGGGGAGACATATTCACCACCACACTCGCTTAATCTTAGATATATTAGATTACAATCAAATTATTCCTCAGGAAAGTCTTATCCTTTTTTTGGATTTTTTTAAGGCCTTCGACTCATTAGAACACGCCTTTTTGTTTAATGCCTTGAAAACCTTTGGCTTTGAATCAAAATTTTGTAACATAATTAAAATGTTCTACAAAGACATAAGTAGCAACATTGCACTCAACCGAAGTTTCTCAAACAGTTTTCCTGTTAATAGAGGTGTTCGCCAAGGATGTCCAATTAGCCCGCTGTTGTTCATAATTTCAGCGGAATTACTAGCCATCTTTCTTAAATATTCTCCAGATTTTGAGGGTATTAACATTTTCGACAGAGAATTTAAAATTAGTCAATTTGCTGATGACACAGCTTTATTTTTAAAGAATAAAAATATGGTACCTGTTGTTATCAATAAAATATTTTTGTTTTCAAGAGCATCTGGCCTTACCCTAAATCTCAAAAAATGTGAAATCTTACCTATACATACCTGCAATCAAAGTATTATTGAAAACATACCTGTAAAAAGTGAAGTGAAATATCTTGGTCTAATAATAACAAAAAATAGTAATGATAGAGAAAGTGTAAATATCACTCCCAGACTAAAAACAATACGGAAAACTTTAAATCAATGGTTGGGACGTGGCCTATCAATATTTGGCCGCATTCTATTATCCAAAGCGGAAGGTTTTTCAAGACTTGTGTATCCCTGTCACTCATTATATACATCCCCAAAGAACATCAAGTTGTCTAATTCTATTCTATTTAAATTTATTTGGAAAAATAAGACTCACTATATACGAAAATCACAATTGGTCAGAGATTATGAAAATGGCGGTTTAAAAGCTTTAGATGTTGAATCACAGATTGTAGCGTTTAGAATGAAATGGTTAAAAGGCTGTATTTCCCAGCCTCATTCTATGTGGTATCATATCCCAAACAAACTCTTCGGTAAGGTCGGGGGACTGGAGTTTTTGCTGAATTGTGATTATAATATTTCAAAAGTACCAATAAAACTATCAAACTTTTACAAACAAGCCTTAGAATTTGGGAAGATGCTTTTCAACCATAACTTCTCCCCTCACAACACTGTTTTATGGAACAACAGATTTATAACTGTAAACAAGAAATCCTTGTTTATGTCTGAATGGTATGATAATGGTGTGTATTTTGTCCATGACTTGATGCGTACTGATGGAAGGCTGTTATCATACTATGAGTTTGTAACCAAATACAAGATTAAGGATTCTAGTAACTGTTATAACAAAGTCTGTAAAGCAATTCCCATACCTCTACTTAATCTCATTCAAAACATACTACAATATAATGAAATCAAACCACAACTTTCGGAGCTGAAAATTAATAATATTCCCCTAAAAGATAAAAAATGCAACAATAAATTAATAACTCTAACCTTTAAACAATTAATTTTCTGCAACTTTAGTATAAACAATAGATGCGATTTAAAAACCACCCAAATGAACAAATCTTTTTCTTTATACACAAAGTACCCACTTCCTCCTAAAATGAAAGAAACGCATTTTAAAATAATATCTAAAATTTACCCTGTTGGAGATTTTTTACATAAAAGATTCAAATTTGAATCGGAACCATGCATATTCTGTTCATCTGAAACTGAAACATTAGAACATCTCTTTTACAGTTGCAACCAGGTTAAAATATTTTGGTCTGATATACAAAATTGGTTGTCACTCAAAATTTTAAATATTCCCTTTTTTTCCTTATATGATGTTCTTTTCTATGTGGAAAATCTGGACCCGGGAATTTCTGATGTCATTAATGTTGTTATTATTTTATGCAAACATTTCATACATTTGTGTAAATGGAAAAATACATGCCCTTTATTTAGTATTTTTTTGAATTATTTTTCTGATTATTATAAGTGTCTTAAATGCATTCCTAACAAAAACAAGAAAACTACAGTCATTTATCAAAATATATCAAAAGTATTATTATTTTGAATTGTTTTGGCCTTGCCTTTGCCTATTATTTCATTTTTGTTTCTTTTTCTTTCTATATGTGCATTTATAACGTTTGTTCACCCTAACTTGGTTTGTATATGAGCATCTATAAAAAAAAAAAAAAAAAGGCACACACATTGTTAAAAATATTACTATTTTTCGTTTTTTCAGTCTTATATGTGTGTTTGATATTAACAATTGTTTATTGTGCAAGTAAGTGACTGTGAATGTCTGTAAATTGAAAAATGTAAAATAAAGTTTGTTAAAAAAAAAAAAAAAAAAAAAATCCCCCGGCAGTCAGCGCGGCAAAATACACCATCGGCGTTGGAGCTCGTGCTGCGATCGATTGCTACCGTCTGATCTCTGGTGCAAAGATGGATGCCTGCCGAAACAGGTAAATAAACTCAATTAAAGGATTTACCGCAGAGCTTTTCCCCCCTGTAGAGTTCCGCATTGTACGTTTTTTATATGCCGCGTTTTAAAACGTTCGGGCGCGTGTCGGACAGTCAAGCGCCGCAGTTTGTTTTCGGAGACGAGCTGTAATGAGGTGTTTCTTTGGCTTGTTAACAGTTTAATTTAATATATCCTTTAACCTCTTTGTTGCCGTCAGTGTTTGTGATTAGGTAGCACCTCCCTATAAGTTGACCTCGTAGTCTTGAACGCAGCATAACAAGCTAACCTCCACCTAACTGGCATTGTAGTTTCTCCATTCGTATCGTAGCCACGCTCTTTGTTTTCCTCATCGTTTGACCTGAGCTGCGTGATTTAATGGTAAAGCCCTGCGCAGGAGTGGGCGTTAAGCCGTTCGCCTAAAGTTTTCAGTTTTGTTGATGTTTTTCAGGTTATAAGCGTGAAGAAGTAACTCCCGAGGCTCCCAGTTCAATTGTGAGTTTCCCCACACATTTAAAGGCACAAACGTGTGTCTGTAATAAATGTGGGGGTCAGTGCTGCTAACTCTGCGCTTCCCCTCTGACTGTCTGCTGCAGCCCTGACTTGGCCCATGCTTGCAGCGCTACAGCATGACCACAGCGTTGGCTGTTCATCTGGTAGTTCTGGCAAATGAAAATGGAGGATTGTTCTGTGTCCAGCCTGGACAACAGCAAGCTGGAGGTACACTGCAGCACAGCCACACTCCTAATACTGCAGGAGGGGGGTTCATGTCCCCTTCTTGAGGAAAAAAAACAACTGACCTTTCTAAATCACTTTTTCATATTTTCATTCCAAAACCAATTCTGTTTAGTTATTTATAATAGATTTAGCATAGCTAATTATAAAAATTAAACACAGATTAGCTGATTATTAATAAAGTTATAAATTGTTACTCTAAAAGTAGTATTTTCGCCTGAAAATAATCTGTCTAAAGACCCACTTCGATGAAAATGTTTTGTAACATGTACTTGTGTCACTTTTATCATGATGGAGGACATATAGCTTAAATTGCATTTCTGAGTTGTTTTTTTTTCATTCAAATTGTGAATCAGAAAAAATGCTTTTGGAAAAAGATTGTAGGTGTGACTTAGGACCTCCAACGGCTTCCTGATCTGCTCCATTCCGATCCATGTGTGTCTTTGTTTTCCTCGTCTGGGCTGGTAAATGGCTCCAAACTCTACGGCTCAGATATTGCTCACCATTTTTGTTGCACCTTTAATGTTAGGTTTGGGACTGTGAGGGGCTGTTGGGTAAATGGAGAGCATGTCAACAAAGTGATGATGGGAAGTGGAGGAAGGCTTACTCTGCACCATTTCCACCAACAACTCAGAGTGAATTTCTAATGAACTACTGCCACTCTGCTGAAACTGTCTTAGAAAACGACACAGGTTTATCGATTTTGGCTAAAAACAACTTTACAATGATTAAAAGTCCAGTCGTAATGCTTTAACAATAGATCAGAGATGAACGGAGTGGGACTTTAAAAGAATCTAATTACATTTATTGTTCCAGTTTCTCATTCAGGCTTGATATAGTCGAGATATTTTAACACGACAATCTTTGTCCCCCTTGTCAGGGCCTGGCTCAGGACATCCTGTCTGAGCTGGTAGAAGATGCATGTTTGGGTCTTTGCTTTGAGGTCCATCGGGCTGTAAAGCAGGGCTACTTTTTCCTGGATGACACGGACCAAGAAAGCATGAGGGACTTTGGTTTGTATATCCTGTTTTATACTTGATAACTAATTGTTAAGTAGAGGGAAAAATTATTAGGAAAGTTTTGCTTTTCTGCTTAGAAAAACCACTCTCATGTAGAAGCATTCAATCCTGCTACAGTTTTTGTATTTCTTTAACTTTACTGACCGACTGAAAAGGATCAATAACAGCTGATTTCACCTTCCAGAAATTGTGGACCAGCCAGGACTGGATGTTTTTGGCCAGGTGTACAATCAGTGGAAAAACAAGGAGTGTGTTTGTCCCAACTGCAGCCGAAGTATCGCAGCTTCACGATTTGCCCCGCACCTGGAGAAATGCCTGGGAATGGGGCGGAACAGTAGCCGCATAGCCAACCGCAGGTAGGAGAGCGAAATGGCTAAAAGGTCAACCACAGAATGGTTAACTTAAGTCCTGCTAATATTCCTCTAGTATTCCACATCAGCTCTTTAGAAGGCAACAAAAAAGACACAAGAAACAGTCTATTTTTTTTAAAGGAAAACATTTAGAAAAAAGTTTGATTTGTAGTCAATCAAATAAATCAAACTGATTTACTGAATACTTTTTTTCCAACAGAATAGTAACTGGTAACAACACAAACAACAAGTCAGAAAGTGACCAAGAGGATAATGATGACGTCAATGATAATGACTGGTCTTACGGCGCAGAAAAGAAAGGTGATTTCCCGCTGCTGCATGAAAATTCACATAAATCTGCTATTCCAATTGCCTTTACTATAATCTTCATTCAAACGGCTTTATTTTGTAGCAAAGAAAAGGAAATCTGATAAGGTTGGTTTTTTTTTTTCCTTTTTCAGAATAAAAGTATGTGGAACTAACCCTTATTTCCTAACCATTCCAAACCTTTTCTTTTCCCCTCCCAGAATCCAAACTCGCCAAGAAGATCTAAATCTTTCAAGCATAAAAGCAGTGAGTACCTGTAAAATCACCTGTTCTAAGAGGCTTTAATATTTCAATCTCATTTTTTACATAAAAGAAACATTCATTTTGTTTTTAAAAAGCTGAAATTCTTACTGTGGATTGGAAGATGAGATGATTTATAGGTTAAACACAACACTCTTTTAGGAGCTGAGGGTTCTGGCCTGGATCTGCAACCATTTTAAAATGTAAGTAACTGTGTGTTTACACAGCACTTTGTGTTTTTTTTTTCCTACCTAAGGAAGTGACCAAACCTACTCCTAACAAAAGATCTGTTGGTTGAAACAATACAACTGATTTAAAAACAAATTGATTAGGTACAAAAGTTTTTAAAATGCAGACGAAGTTGTTTATTTGAATTTGAAGTCAAAATCTACGGTGGCCCAGAGGTGCAAATCACATCATCAGGAAATCACTTAACGCAAAAACAGATTAAAGATCACAGTAGGCCTGCACAATAAATCACAAATTTATTGTTATCGCGATATCCACCTGTGCAATTCGCATATCGCAAAAACTTAGATAAATGGTTACCTTAAATGTGCTAAAGCAATCGTATGGCAGCTAGTAGTATTTAATGAATCAAAGAAATCCCCTAATCTGTTCGATCAATCGGATGGACGCTTTTAAATTATTGACCAATTGGATGGAGCCTTTTTACAGAATATTTGATGGTCACTTCCTATGTAGATGAGGGTCATCAGAAGTATAATTTAAGGTATGTTGACTTAAACCATTGCAGTGAAATGGAAATGTATTATTTAGTGGTTTTGCTATTTGTTCATGTGTCGCAAGATATATACCGTCATTGCAAGATTGTTAATATCGCAAATGACAACTTTTCCTCGTATCGTGCATCCCTAGATCACTGCGACAAATAAAACGGCAAAACAAAATTAAATTCAAAAAAAGGAAACCATACATTTTAGAAATGTAACAAAATTCTGGAAAGCAAAACGTAAAAATTACATTTTTCGAAACAAAAGTAATTTCTAGAAATCCGAAAGTCATTTTAAAAAATGAAATAAAATAGGAAACCGGCAAAGGTAGGTTTATATGGGACATGGCTGATTGGATGATGGCGTTTGAGGAAAGCAGAAGGATGTTTTGCCCGAATCATCGAACTTTGGTCTGAAAGAAATATGTTGGAAGATATTGTCGTGCAAAATGCATTCCAACAGGAAATATGAACAAAAGTAATCATCCAATCAGTGATGTCAGTATGTTTGTTTGCTTTTTTTATTGTTTTCCTTTTTTAAATTACATTTGTTTTCTGGAATTTTGCTGTGAGATCTTTTATACGTTTTTGCGTCTGGTGATTTGTTGATGTGATTTGCGCTTCAGGGCCACCGTAAAAATCAGATAAAGAAGTGGCTGTGGGGGAGAAAAGAGAAAACCTGGAGTTAAACTAAAGAAGGTGGCAGTCTGTCGGGGGGGGGGGTATCAGAATAGGCCCAGAAAATCTAAAAGTTACAACAAAACAGATGGAAAAGAAAGTAGCAGAGATTGGTTTTTAATTCACTCTGATGCTCCATGCAGTATCCAATACTATTGTATGTACTTACAGTTGGAACAGGTTTGGTTAGAAAATGTCAAAGCGGTGCCAATCTTGGTTAAGGCTTTTTTTTCTTACACAGCTCTCTTCAGATGAAAGAGAGTTGGCGTTGTAGAATTCCTGCTGGGCACGAATCGCAATTATTTTCTCCTTCACGATCACTTTTCCAACGAAAGTTCGAAAAGGACGAAAACCATAGGTCACTACAAAATCCGAGTCCCTGATTGGTCAAAGGTCAACTAGTTTAACAATCAACAATGGCCGCACGTTTTGAACGTAGAGAGCAGAGAGATTAGAAGGCAGAAACCCAAAACGTGCATGTACCTGCAGTTCCAAAGACTTTTCGTTGGCGGTGGTCGTGTGAAGACGTTGCCGAGGCCGGTGTGAACGTAGCCTAACGTACAACTCCAGCTGCAAATGGACAGAACTTGTTCTAAATGTGGTCACAACATACTTTTTAGAAGCTGCACAAAACAGCTGAAACATGTTATCATTTGGAATGAGTAGACAGGAAGTAATAGCTAAACACGATGCAACTTTCTAAGGGAATTTTCCTCAAGTACCCACAACAGCACCCTCTACAGTAAATTAAGAGAATGAAACGTTCTGCAGGTAGAGAAAAGCATACCATTGGTTTTGCATTTTAGATGTCTGCAGAGTCCAATCTGGACAAAAATGGAAACCCTTGTTTGTGTCTTTAACCTCCAGAGTGTGATACGATTGATCTTCTGTAGGCATGATGGGCCCCAGACGCCGTTTGGACAACCAGGAGAGCCCACGCATGCTGATGAAAGACGAGGCGTTCTCTCAATAATCCGCTCGTCGTCCAATCACACGTGCTTTTTGTCGTCGCTGTTGTTGTGTGTGGCCAACGCACAGAGGGACACACAACAGAGACCAATAGCAATTCAGCGTTGGTTTTTAACGTCTGCAAACCATCGGACTTAGTGTTTTCTGCAACAGAAAAGATCTTCAACTCCAACTCTATACTTGACAAAAAAAACTAACCGAATTTTTTTTTTAGTACTTTATTCTGCTTTTCCTCATAAAAAGTATAAATATACAAGGTAATACTGGGGCATTATGTTAATGTTCTTCAGCCCATCAGCAGTTAATTTATTCACTGGTATCACTTTCCTTTCACTGATTGTGGTCCATTTCCTTCACTTCCTCTTGATAGTGTTCAGCTGATTCATCAGCCTCTGCACTGAATAAATGTCATGGGTGATATGGAATTAATGCTTTTTCTTGTGAGGTTCCTCCTTTCTCCGCTTTAGCTTGTTTTGTTGAGTAAAATCTTTTTTTTTTTTAAATCAGAAAAAGATTTTTTAATTCTTCCAGCTCAAATGCAGTTTAATGATTAGTTTCTGAGTCACAGCATCGACTGTTCTAATCATGTTGTTTTTAGAACAGCTCTGGCCTCCAGAAAGGTCTATGATTGCTGCTGAGTTGAGGGGTAAGGTTATGCGGGTCCCCTAATCACTTTTGTTGAATTGAATTTTTGAAATCAATTATCATGATTACCTGTTACACCTTCTGGTCATAGACATGTTAAAAAAAAAAAGAAAAGAATGAATGACATTCTTAATAGCAAATGTCTTAGACGGTCATTACTGATGGTTTGTCTTTTACTTTGGTGTTCACTGTCTGGGTTATATTTGTCACCACACTGCGTCCTTGTCCTTCACCTGTGGAAACTTGTTTTCAGTTTTTTCTGTAACCTCGAGTTGTACAAGCAGCTTTTTGCTGCCCAACGTTTTTTTTTTCTCTTTCTTTTGTGAATATATCAGCTTATTTTTTAGCATTCAAACATGTCTTTATACCATGTGTTTACAATGTATGTAAAGGGTTGCATATATCCTTGCTGTGATGTGATAGTGTAAATATTGTAATAGTTGAAATGCTGCTATCATGGCTCAGTTTGTTCATCTGTCTAGTCCAATAAAAAATTTGCTACCTTGGTTTGAGTGTCGCTGGAACCCAGCTTTGCACTTCCTCGCTCTGGTGACATCACTGCGACTTGGCCTTCAGCGTTTTTGAACGCTGGACAGGATTCTCAAAACCATGAATGCCAATTATTGTAAAATCATTTATTTGCAAAAAATCCTAAATATATAAACACTTTATGACTAAGATCTGGTAGGAAAGTGTTACACTTTTCTATTGCTTTGTCTGTTTTGTATGGGGTGTTCAAGGTCAGCTGTTTGTGAGTGGGTGGACTGAAAGACCTTTTTATTTTTTTGTTTCATGCTAATCAAAAGTTTCATTAATTGACCCTCCCGAAGAACCAGCCGCCTTTTGTACACTAAAGACAGTAATCTCCACATTTAGATACAAAGAAACCTCAATTTGTCATATTAAATAAAATGCTAAAAAAGAAATCTTGTAAAATTCTGCAAATATTTGTTTCCATAAGATGTTGCAAAAAATGAAACATTTAACACCTTTTTTTAGAGCACTTGTGATTTTAATACATTAAAATTTTTAAAAGGCTTTTCCCAAACCGGTGGGTTTTTATCACTTCTGACTATGCTCACTTTAGTCGTGACATCTAGGAAAAAAATAAATCAGATCACGTGGTTCAATGAACTGAGTCTGCCTTTTTCAGACTTAAAGCCAGAAAACTCAATAAGATACACGTGACCTGCTGGTTTTTTACAGAATGATGAGATCTGAGATCTAACTCATACAACAGCATCTGCATTTTGAAAGCATATTTCAGATTAAAGATTTGCAGCTGATTCAAGTTAGGACGTTAACAGACAGCATGACATTGTCATCTTAAATCCCTGAGTGCGTTTAGGTTTGTTTTATTTATTAATTTTTTTTTTTTGTAAATGTATTTAATTATTTTCCAAGGACAAACTGATATTCTACAGGGCTGATGTCAATTGTAAAAAAATATCAATAAAATACAGACTACAGTATTGCATTTCTAGTTTAATATGCCATACATATGAAAAAAGGTTATTTAGCTGGGGTCAGTATTGGTGACTTGCCATAAGAAATGTGTTTAACACTCTCATTCAAAGAAATTCCAAATCCCTATACTAAAAATTTTAAAACAATAATTTTATGCCATTGTAAATGGGAGGAAAGCAATTCTGGCGAGAACTTTCATAAACCTTAGAGAAGACAAGTCCAAAGAGCAAGATGATTGGCCATGTTTTTTCTGAGAGGTATTCTCTTAATATCCTGTAGAGGGTGCTGTTGTGCGTACTTAAGGAAATTTGTTTTCATTCATCTAATAATATAAAATAAATATAAATCCAAATTTATTATGCCTTAGATGTATTTAAAAATTATTTAAAGTATTATTTTGTTTAAACATGACAAAGAAAATTATATGTAAATTATTACTTGAGATATTGTTTTATTTGTCAGTCCGTGATATTTTTCCATCACTTTTGTTTTGTTTGCAGCTTATTTTATTAGCATGTACTTTATAAGAATGTAATAAAAAATAAAACTTTCGATGAAAAGTTCATGAGAAAAAAAACGAGGATACCGTGTGTAAGAGTTTGACTTTTAGATTTCAGACGGCAGTGAAGGCAACACTTAGTATTGCATGTAGGAGTGTACGACAGGACAAGTTCGCGTTTTTTTTAAATTTATTTTTATATTTATGCGTTTAAAAGACACCGGGTTTTTTGCTAAATCGGGCGTTATTGTTGTCCTAAGTGGGCCTCCCAGTTATAATGCGGAGGGACAGTTAGTTGGACATGTTAAGGAACGCAGGCAGGGGCGGGGGTGACGAAGAACAGTCGCCGCTCCGTCCGTGTTGAGAAAACCAGCAGTTGGAGCCCGGAACTCGAGCTGTTAAAAGCCGAGCTAATGTTAGCTAGCTTTTTGTTGACAGCGTGCTTCCTGTCAGTGTTGCTAGACTTCTACCGACGCGGCGACGGTCATTTCCAACTCTTTTATTTATTTATTTCTGGATTTTCAAGTGACACTCGCTTCCCTCGCTTATTATTGGGCCGTAAATCGTCGGGAGTTTTTCGCGGCACTTTCAACCACTTGTAGCTCCGGATGATGGCATCGAAAGGGGGGTTCACGGGTCCTCCGATGAATCCGAACTTGAACCCCATGAATGTTGGACACCCTGCGGGGATGAGAATGCCCGGAATGCTGCAGCCCCCAACGGGTTATCCCCGAAGTATTCCCCAGTTTGCCCAGGTTTGTTTTTATGTTTGTCTCCTTTTTTTCCTTCCAACTATTACAATACAATAAAAAGTACTCTAAATAAAAAGCGGCCAATTGTCAAAAATGTCATGGTATGGAACTACTTCCGCCATTGAAAACGGTTATAAAAAATTCTCCGTCATCAGTCAAATGGGTTTAACGTGTCATTGTGGCACCAGAGAACATTAATTGGGGGGGAGAGGTTTTAAATATTCTGGCCTTTGTGAATAAATGTACTCTGTTTAAAGTGTGAACGGGGTCACGTGGGTGCCCTTGGCCTCCTGTCAGTTAGTAGAGAGAAAACAACAAAAGGAAGTTTATCATCACCACCATCTAGACCACTTACACCATCCCTGTTCCAACACCATCTGGGCTTCATTTGGACCCGATTGTGTCCTACAAATTAGAGCCATCAAAGTTCTGATGTATGTTTTTCTGTGCACGGTTCATAAAATATCAAACTTACTCACTGTCCAGTCTTCAAAGCATATTTTCTTTTCATATAGGAAATAAGATTGTTTGACAGTAAAAGAACTTTGAATACATATTAAAGTCCCACTCGATCCTCGTTGGATCTGCTTTAAAAACCTTCCCAGTGGAGTTTTGA
This sequence comes from Oryzias sinensis, assembly GCA_037389245.1. Classification (NCBI taxonomy): domain Eukaryota; kingdom Metazoa; phylum Chordata; class Actinopteri; order Beloniformes; family Adrianichthyidae; genus Oryzias; species Oryzias sinensis. The sequence continues at coordinate 16,896,901 of CM074508.1, forward strand.
TTATGATTATCCCAGTTTTTTAGGAAATAGTTTCTGCACAGCAGCAGTGGTTCATTAGACACGTGTCTCCGAGTTGTGGGCGGAACAGTTGAGAGTGTAAACAGCTGGATGATGGGAAATTGTGGCAGGCTTACTCCACTGGCAACAGCTCCGCCCACCAACAGTTCCTTACAACCCCAACATAATATTTTCGGTGCATCAAAATGGCGAGCAATGTCGGGGCTATCCAGACGTACAGATTTGAGCCAAATGCCAGCTCAGACATCGGATCGTAGCACCTACGTCTCTGCTAAAGGTTTAATCCTACAGCACTTCTCCATCTGCTCCTGATTCACAATGATTGAAATAAAGGAAACACTCAAAAAACACCGTTTTAATCTTCATTTTATTCATGTATGTCCTCCAAGAACATGTTAAAAACATCAAACAAACATGATTTTCATTGGAATGGGTCTTCAAAGTCAAAATTGAGTTCTCAAGGACATTTGGCAATCACATTTTTTTTATTTAGTAGACAAACTGGTTATTTTCTTCCTTAAAACAAGCCAACAAATTGTAAATAAAGTGGGACAAAGCTGAAGATGCTCCATCTTCTGTATGAATTTAGTGGTAGGATTTGAAGCAGATGTTTCTTTTTGTGTCTCTCATCTTTGTGTTTAAATCTTGGCCCGTTTCTCACTGCAGCCTTGCTTCAGCTTTTAAGAAATGTTACAGCTCTTGCTTCCTTGGAGTGTTTCATTTGGGTTGAGGTCCAGACTTTTGCCAGGCCGTGTCGCAACTTTAACCGTTTCCCTGTGGTGCGACCTGAAGTCGGCTCAGCTTTGCCTCGCTGACTAACGCTCTCGTGTACTCTGATTACAAATGAGTTCATGGCCATCTCAATATCTGCAAGGTCTGCAGAAGCCGTGACTAAAAAAAAAAGCAGAATCGAAATGCCCTCATTGCTGTGCTTAATAGAGCGCAGGAAATGCATCTTTTTATTTGTTTGAACAAAATTCTATGAAGGTTCAATTGTAAAAGTATTTATCTTTACTCGTAAAGTTAAATTGTAGTTCATATTGACATATTTAGAAAAGTTTCTTCCAATTATTGATGAAAAATCTTAGTTAAACTATAATTATCGTTTTTTTAGTTATAAAAGTTAATAAGCCATAATTAGTTTGGTCTATTTTTTATCCAACTAACATCAAACCATACAGTTAATTTTAGGAAAAGAATTGACCTCAGATACAAAAAAATAAATCACAAAAACCTTTTTGAATTCCTGTAACGTTTGTTTTAGTTAAGCATAGTTTGGTTTTGTACTTTAACATCCAAGGAAGTTTGGGGAATTGCTTCCTAGAAATGTTTTGAGCTCCAATCTTTTCTTTTTTATGTTTATTTGAAGCTATTAAGGTGGGAAATAAAAATGTAAAAAAGGGTAAAAGATTGCTTTAATTGTAATAAATTACAGATAAGAAAGATTTAGACATATTCAAAGTACCTTTCTTTTGTTTAACACTGCTAAAATCCAAATCAGCTCTGAGTTAGACTGAAGGTTTGTGTTTCTACCAGAAATGGACAGAATCGATCAAACTGAATAGAGATCAGCCTCACGTGGGTCACACAACACGACACGCCAACTGCTCTTCCTTTTGTTCATCAAACTGTTCTTCTTTCATCCAGCGCCCTGGAATCCCACCCAGCAGGATGGGGGGTCCTATGGGGGTAATGGGGAGTCAGATGCCCGGTCCGTCTTACGGTGGGGGTAACCTTCCCATGCGGCCAGGCATGGACGCGTCAAGAAAGCGTTTTCTCCACCAGCAGCAGCAGCAAGAGGCGCTCGGAAGCCTCAGACGAGGGTAAACGCTGAAGACGATGATGCCACCATGAGAGTTTTTCTTTTTACTTCTAAAACAACTGTACGGAATAATTGTTTTGACCAAAACACAGCCTCATTCTACGCATGAAGATCTCCTGACCGGCCTTTGCCTCCAAACACTTGAAGCTGTTCGGTGACGCCACATTTCTAAATGTGGCGTCTCCGTCACAATGAATCTGTTGTGCTGCCGTGTTTATTTTCTAACAACATTCTCAGAATTGGAGGAAAATAAGCTGCAGTTCTGGAAGCATCTTCTGAGTTTATAATGAAGATCAACTGTGTCCTTTAGTTGAAGACAGACTAGCTCTTGTGCGTTTTTATGAGGAACTACAAGTCCTTCAGAAGAGGACATGTAGGCCAAGACTTTGTTATCCAACTGTGAAGCTGTCCACAAATGAGCTCTAATGGAATCTTTTTGGACTTGATCTTGACTCCTGTGTCAGCGTGTCGTTTTTCCTCTAATCTAAACATTGATCCTTCCCTCTGTGCGGTTTAGAGCCAAAAGACGCAAAATGGCCGACAAGGTTTTGCCACAGAGGGTACGTTAACACCAACGTCCCCCCCCAGAAAGAATTCAATTCATTTCCTGCTTTTGGATGTTTTGAGTCACGACTTATTTTACGTTTGGTTCTTTCAGATCCGAGACCTCGTCCCTGAGTCCCAGGCTTACATGGACCTCCTGGCTTTTGAAAGGAAACTGGATCAAACCATCGCTCGCAAGCGCATGGAGATTCAGGAGGCCATCAAGAAGCCCATTATGGTATGTTTTTACGACCAAGTCAACCATTTTATAAAATAATGAGCTGTGCAGGGTTCTGATACTTTTAGTGGAACTACTCGTAAAATCGCAAACTGAATATTTTTTGTAGTTTTCTTCTTTAACAAGTGCCGTGGTCCCTCGTGTATCGCTGCTAACCTCTAGCCCGATTTTTTTTTTGTGTGCAGATTGTGTTCTGTGCTCTGATTGGCTGCAGACCAATGTCAATCAGTCTCCTCCATGCTATGCAGAATGCGTTCAGCTCGCAAAGATTTGTTTCTATTCTATAACACTGGGCTTATTTTATATGAAGATTTGAACTTTGAGAGTTTAAACAACAGAGAAAGGTGTGAAAATGTTCATAAATGTCGAAGAAAAGTGTTTAAATAGGGTAGTTGGAGGTTAAAACATCTATAATAATTGTTGAAAATTTGCAGATTTCTTCTGTTGCTATTGGAGCATAACTACTGCGATAAACGAAGGAAGACTGCACAGACTGAGTGATTTTTTTTGTTTCTTAGTGAGATCACAGATGATAGATTAGGTATTAACAAGCATACTAGTTGGACGTGATCAGTCTTTATTGGGGGAATGTCTTTTGCATCGTGAGCAGCAAACCTGTTCAGATCCGCCTTTAGACGAATGAAACCAGGTTTGACGCAAAACATTTGATATTTGAGCAGCTTCACTTATTCATCTGATATAGTCGGTTAAATGCAGCAAAGATGTGTGGAGAATCGAGGCCGAGGAGTTTTTGTTGGCTAAAGAAGTGAAATGTTTTGCAGTGTCTCAAGTGCCTGATTGCAACATTATCAAATGGTATTTTAGGTTTTGAAAATTAAAACCAGACGAATCCACAAACAGTCAAGAAACTGTTGTGACTGATTTCAGAAACACAAAGCAGGAAATGTTTCGAAGCTCCCTGCGAGTCTAAACAAGAGGCTCCAAACGTCAAAGAAACCAAAAGCCCAGATCTTCCGTTGGATCTGATAAACGCTAAACATTTTGGTGGATAGGTGGAAGAAAGAAAAATGCCCTGAAGCTCTTGAATGAATCTAAATCAGCTTTTTGCTTCTTTTTTATGATGCAGCAAAAGCGCAAGCTGAGGATCTACATTTCCAACACTTTCACTCCAAGCAAGCCCGAGGGCGAGGAGTCGGAGAAGGTGTCCTCCTGGGAGCTGAGAGTGGAAGGCAAACTCCTGGAGGAAGTGAGAGACTCGTGTTCTTTTGCTCTTTGGCCATTATTTGAGCGGTCCGGTCTCTGCTCGTGTTTCTGAAAGCGTCAGTTGGCCCGCATCCTTGGCGCAGACCTCGCGGCCAGATGTGCGTTTACAGCTTTCCTCATCCCACCCCACAACTGCCTCCATACGCCGGAGTTCATGCTTTCTGCCGGCTTGAAACCATCGCCCTTTTGCATTCCTCCAACCGAAACACCCCCTCCCTCCTAAAATTGAGCTCGCTCTGTCAGCCGTGGCCCCCCCAGTTTTTTTTGTTTTTGCTCCTAATGTTCCCCCCTCTGGCTCGCTGGTTCAGGCATGTGTAGGAGCACGGCGTGGACTGACAGCGAAAAGAGAACGGATGGCAGAGGAGAAATGAAAGGGGGGGCCACGCTGAGCAAACAGATTTGACGGAGGGGAAGGGGGGGTGGGCGGGTTGCAACAGCCTTTTCTACTCAACAGTTTGGTTCCTCTTCCCTGATGCGGTCAGAGCCCAACAATGCAGCTGCAGACTGACACCACGGAGCTCAGGAACGCTCAGCAGTCACGCAGTGCTGTGTTTCATGTGTTTGCAGCCCGGCAAGCAGAAGAGGAAGTTCTCATCTTTCTTTAAAAGCTTGGTGATCGAGCTGGACAAGGAGCTCTACGGGCCAGATAATCACCTAGTGGAGGTAACGTTTTAAGGACGTTAACGCCACACTCTTCTTTTCTTTTGCTGACTTTTTTGATTTGTATTTACAATTAGATTGGATATTTTTCCCTTTCAGTGGCACAGAATGCCCACCACCCAGGAGACGGATGGTTTCCAGGTCAAAAGGCCCGGCGACGTCAACGTTAAATGCACTCTTCTGCTCATGCTTGACCATCAGGTGGCCCTTCATGTTTGCAATTCACTTTAAAGTCCCACTCTATCTGTATTTCGTTCATTCCAAGCGGTCTTTGCAAAATACCTGTCGATTTTTAAGACGTAGTTTCTGCAGCGCTGGACGAGCGACTGTTGATATCCCAGCATTCCTTCGTTTATACTTTCTCCCGCTAGCTTACAGCTCCTCGCAACACCAAGCTAACATTAGTGTAGCAAAAAAAAAAAGACTGTGAGCAATATTAAAGTTATCCAGCTGTACAGCTAGTTTTTATCTATTCCTAATCCTAAATCTTTGATAAATAAATGTCCTCCATCCTGAGAGAAATCCAACAAAACTTGATTTTCATCTGATCCGATAAAAAGTCTCCAAAGACCCACTCAGATGAAAATCGTAGTTTTTTTTAACACTTTCTTGTGGCATTTTTCTCGTGATGGAGCACATATATAGAGAGTTCAAATTAAAATAGCATCTCTGAGCATTTCTTTATTCAAATGGTTTTGACTCAGGAGTAGACACAAAATGCAGTTTGAAAAAGATGGTGTTTGTGACGTAGAAACCACGCTGGGCGGGGCCACAAGCTCCGGGCTCTGCTCCATTCCCATGAGGCCCCGTGTAGACGGTCAGCGGGAGAGCGTGTAAACAGACGACTGTTAGTGGAAGCAGGGCTGCGCCGCGCTAACAGAGCCACAACTCGGAGGCAAAGAACTCCTGCCGCTCTGCAGAAACTATGTCCTAGAAAAGGACACAGGCTTTTAAATTGAAATTAGAACTAAAAAACCTCTAGGAACGCTTTGAAACTAGATTAAAAAGGACTTTAAGTATTTTAAGGATTAGTCGACCTTTTGCTAACCCCCGTTTTCCCTCCATAAGCCCCCCCAGTACAAGCTGGACCCCCGTCTGGCCCGTCTGCTGGGCGTGCACACGCAGACTCGGGCCAGCATCATGCAAGCCCTGTGGCTTTACATCAAGAACAACAAGCTGCAGGACTGCCATGAGAAGGAGTTCATCAACTGCAACCGCTACTTCAGACAGGTGAGACTCTGGCGAGGGGGCGGGGCTATTAGAGTCCGACTCCTGGGTGTAATTTACTGTGTCCTGTTCAGATCTTTAACTGTCCACGCATGAGGTTCTCTGAGATTCCCATGAAGCTGGCGGGCCTGCTGCAGCACCCTGACCCCATCGTCATCAATCACATCATCAGGTGGGGAGGGGTTGTTCTTTCTTCATCGCTCTGCGCGAGTTTAAGAGCAGCTCTACAAACATCCGAAGTTCAGTGATATGTTTAAGAACCAAAGTAAATGATGAGGAACAGAAAAAGGAATATTATTTATTTAATGGCAGCAGCTTTTAACCCCTTCATGGGGTATGTTCCTACTTATTACTAAATCCAGACTCCATTGAATTTGGCATCACCTTGAACCCAAAAACACTGAAGAATATATGTTTTTTGTAGAATTGGTAATTATGTAAGGCATGAAGGGGTTAAAGAGAAGTCTCATAGGGGTTAACCGAGGAGTAGAATAATTGAAAGAAGCAAATATTTGTCCTAAAACTGAAAATTACTATTATCTTCTGGCTTGTTGCAAATGCTAAGACTTCTTCAAACTTGAGCATAGAGTTTTATTGTTGAAATAACTTTGTTTATAGGATGGAGAACTAAAATGCAGACCAGAGATTTCAAAACATGACATGAAGTATTTGTCTTTTTCTATCTGCTTCTCCAATGAAAAGGTTTTTCTTCTTCAGTGTCTGGAGTTTTTTTGTAAAGCTCTGGAAAAGCTAGAAATGGACTTTAGTTGTCTCTGAGAAGAACATAAAACTGTGAAATATAGTTCATACTGCCTTTGAACTAAAGTCAGAAACAAAGTAAATCTGTTTGTAATGAAAACACTTAGCGGATTTTTGTTATCAGTGAGCACAAATGTTGGCTTTGTCAACAAATGCACAACAAACACAACGTGCGTGGGATGTTTTTAGAAGCCTTTTCGTGAAACCTCCCAGCAGCTATTAGTCCCTTTTCCTCCGTTTCACAGTGTGGACCCCACAGACCAGAAGAAAACTGCTTGCTATGACATCGACGTGGAGGTGGACGACCCCCTGAAAACCCAGATGAACAGCTTCCTGTCCTCCGCCAACAGCCAGCAGGAGATCGCCACTCTTGAAATGAAGGTGTGGCCTCAGGAGTTCCCGCAGAAGCTTTTTACAGCTGCAGCTGGTTGTAAGCATTCATTGTAAGAATGTGTTCATTTGTTTCTTTTTTTTTACTTCAGATTCATGAAACAATCGAGTATATTAACCAACTCAAGACTGAGAGAGACTTCATGCTGAGCTTCAGCAACAGTCCTCAGGAGTTCATTCAGGACTGGCTCAAGTCTCAGTGCAGAGATCTGAAGGTAATGTCCTCACCTTTGACCTTTTTCTGGAGAATTCTTTACCTTCTTAAAGCGTTTCTCCTGGGTTATACCCGGATTCCCCTCACTACTTTCTATATATGTTGCAGTTCTATTTTAACGTAACCTTAACATGATCGATGACGGCAAATATGACATCACCCATTTGCTAAAATAAAATCTAATAAATAGGAACATTTTACAAGCACTATTTATGAATCCACTGATGATGAAAATGTGGATATTGTAAAAAAACCAAATAGAAATAGGTTTTATTCAAATGACAAATCTTTGAAATGCATTGTGGTCTATATTTGCCAATCTAGTGGCAATCTGGGAAATTTCCAGGGCACTTGTGTTTTGTAATTGTTGATTTAGACAACCCAAGAAAAAATGGCGTACGCCCTATAAAGTACACCAAGTAGTGAGGGAATTCGGACTGAAGCTTATTTATGAACCATTTCTGACATATTTTTTTTTGGTTCTTCAGCTGATGACAGATGTGACCGGAAACCCGGAGGAGGAGAGGAGGGCTGAGTTCTACGAGGCTCCCTGGATGCCAGAGGCAGTGGGTAGATACGTCTACTCCAAAGTGAGTAACGGTAGAGGCCGAAGCGTTTTCCGATGCTCACATTCCAAAGACGCACGGAAACCAGCTTTTTTTTCTCCTTTTAAGGTGCAGCAGCGAAGACAAGAGTTGGAGCAGGTGTTGGGAATCCGACTCACCTGAAGACGCCCTCCAGACGACCAGATTTCAGCCTCACGACTCATCGGAAACGGATGTATGCAGCAGTCCGCCTTAAAATATTGATTACCCGGCTCTATGTCTTTAAGTAGATATAGATTCTGCGAGCCATGATTCCAGGTTTCCCGCAGACCACCTTTGAACTTTCATTTTTTTCTGTTTTTTGCCTGTTCTGTCTACATGTTATTGAGTCGTACACTGTCTATCTAGCCTTATTTTTTCTTCAGTGTCTTAAAGCTTGTGCAATGATCACTTCTCCTCCTCCCTATTAAAATCCTTTCTGTCGATGCTCCTGTGCTCACGTTGAGCCTGCAGCAGATTTCTTTGTTGCTTCAGCTAAGGGTCACAGTCCTTTCAATCCCCGAACCGCTCTTCTCCAATTTCAGCCTCATTTATCTTGTCGTCTTGGAAAGTAGGGTGTTATCAGGGGGCAAATCTTCAGAACAAAACATGATATCTGAAATAAAATGAACCCCGCCGGCAGTTTTCCAGTTTTTCCGTCTCCCTTTTGTCTATTTAAACGTAGGTGGGGATCTTCCTTGGTGCAGGCAGCATTTGTTTGCTCTTCATCGCCACACTGAGCTGGTTTAAGTAATGTTTGCCTTGTAACGTAAAAACCTTTTTTTTTTAATGGTACACAAATGTTTAAGCACTGGTTCTTGCCATCCCGTGGTTCTTCTCGGGTGTTTTTTTTTTTTTTTTTTAATTTCTAAAAGCCATAATTATTCAATGCACCTGTTGAAACATATTTGAATATTTAGCCATACTTTAAATACACTTGCTTCAGAAATGTCTTGTTTAAAAAAAAAAAAAACGTACAAAAATATTTTTATGCAAATAATAGTTATTTGAAGAACAATATTTGTCTTAATGTGTGTTGGGGGCTGGGTTTGTTATAAAAATTTAACCTTTTCTGTGTCGGGCCAAGATTGTCCAACAAAAAATAGTTATATTTGATAATGGACAACTCTTTGTTTGTTTTGTATTTTCTGAAAGTTTACATTCTGTTGTCATTGGTTGTTGTGAATGATTTTAATAACAAAAATCATAAACTATTTCTAGTGTTGTAAATTGGAGCCTCAAATCTTTGACTGGTGTTGACGGTAAAATAGGAATTCAGCTTTATGTGGTGGTCATCAAATAAACTGTTGTGGAAATTCCATGCTCATATGCCAAATGTGCTTTGTGAAAATGACAGCATAACAACTGTTGTGCAGATATTTTTTTTGTACAGCTTCTGTGTTTAATGTTTGCATGTTTTTCTGCTGAAAGTCTTTTATACATTTGACGTATTTTTTACAATAAATTACTTACAAATGCTTCTTTCACTGTTTTTTTTTAATCATACCTGGTATAAAGGGTGTATATTTTAACTATCAATTACAAGGCTGCCTTTGCTGATGTGGGTTTGTAACTTTAATACGTTGATTTGCAGTTTTCTGCTGTAATTGGATAGCTGCTTTTGAGCTTCTGCGTGTCTGGGCTGGCTGCAGAGCTGGGGTACTTCTGCAGGCTTACAACAGGTAGGACTGGTTTTAGTAGAAGAAACCCATACATCCCACTCCCTTCCCAGAGCTGCACCTCAGTCGGCTACAGTTGGAAATGTGACACCAGTTCAAAACAAAAACATGACCTACAACTAAACAGTCACTGTTTTTATCTTTAAACTTTTGCAACGTGTGTATATTTGATTGTTTTCTATGCTCTATTTTTACTGTTATGTTGAATAATGTGATAATTACAGTAGATACATTTTATTTGTGATAGTTTTGTTCTTTTTTGTTTGAATAATTTGAATTGTATTTCTTAAAAGCGTCATAACAAAACAAAAACTTTCTTCATTGTTGCGCCGTGTTGAAACGCTAGGGGGCAGTGTTATATTGCAAGTGCACTCAAGATTGAAGAGGCTGGCCGGATGTAGCAGCTGCTCTGAAGCGGAAGCTGGAATTTCAAGATGGAGTTGGAAGGCATCGATCAGGTTGGGTTGCTTTTTTGCTGGTTCATTTTGTTTTTTAAATTGCAGTCCTATTAAAGAGGCTTAAGAGCTGTGCTTTGAAGCCTGCTTTTCGTTTAAGTTGTCGTTGATCTGAAAATATGGTCTATAATGGTTTTAAAAAACAAATTATTTTTTAACAAAGCGCTGAACCTGCTGCCTGCAGTTGTGTGCTGCCGGTTTGCTGTCTCATTGTAGCTTACTTATAAGCTAAAAAGCCCAGTCAAGTAAACATTCAGCTATTCCTGGGGGTATTATAGGTTTTGCTGGTTACAGTCGTGTATTTGAAGCTTAAACTTCAATAGTATATGTATTTATATAATATTTTATTTGTTTAAAAAGTACAACAACGAACATTTCCTTTGCTTTGGTCTTGTTTGCTAATACTAGCTAATGCTAGCTTCCGAAGCTAAAGTTAGCTTCCGGTAATTTTTCTGTTTTTCGACCTTATTTTGGATCTTTAGCTATTACAAACTGTCATGAAAGTCATTAGTTCTCAATGGACAATGCATCGAATAAGTAATTTTGATTAAAAAAAATCTTATTTAAACACGCCAAGTACTTGTGTAAGCTAATGGTAGTTTTGTTGTTTTACTACTTGCTTTACACAATTTCCCCAAAATAAAATAGTCTCCTTTATGAGGAAATTTGGCACTCCACATGGCATGTACGATTTCATAATGTAGTTATTATACAAGTAAAAAATAACTATGATATTACTAACACTAAAAGGCGAACATTTAATTACTCATGTCTACCATAAAGCCGTTAAATTTCACAGTAAATATTATTCTAGATGGGTTATAATGTTACTTTGACTTTCTTTTCGAAACAGATGGAAATGGGAGACATCAAAGGGGGATCAGGGCTCAGACAGTACTACTTGTCCAAAATTGAGGAGTTGCAGGTAAGGAAATATTTGAGCTTTTTGCAGATATTTTGGGTCAAAGATTAGGCGTAGAATTCTCTAAGAATCCTCATTATTTTTATTTTATGATAGTTGACAGTGAATGAAAAGGGCCAGAACCTTAGACGTCTGCAAGCACAGAGGAATGAGCTCAATGCCAAAGGTTTGCAGTTTTAGAATTTCTACATTTATTTTTATCCTGTGTTGAAATATCAGCAAAAGTACATTTGTTAAAAGAGGGTTTATTGTTTGGAGTTGCTCCTCTTTCACAGTGCGTCTCCTGCGTGAGGAGCTGCAGTTACTGCAGGAGCAGGGATCGTATGTGGGAGAGGTTGTCCGGGTCATGGACAAAAAGAAAGTGTTGGTCAAGGTGAGCTGTGTTTGCTCTCTATGCAGAAGCTACATTTTAACCGATTGGTTGCTGTTTTAAAAATAACGTTTTCACAAATCCAGGTCCACCCAGAAGGAAAATTTGTTGTGGACGTGGACAAAAACATAGACATCAATGATGTAAGTTTTTGGATTTTTCTGATACTCTTGATGCAAAACTGTATTTTAAAAAAAAAATGTTGCTGTTTCTGCACCAGGTGACCCCAAATTGCCGTGTGGCTCTGCGTAATGACAGCTACACCCTTCACAAGATCCTGCCTAACAAAGTGGACCCTCTGGTTTCTCTCATGATGGTGGAGAAGGTGCCAGATTCCACTTATGAAATGATTGGTGGTCTGGACAAACAGATCAAGGAGATTAAAGAAGTTATTGAACTGCCTGTCAAGCATCCAGAGCTGTTTGAAGCTCTGGGAATTGCTCAGCCCAAGGTGGGTGAAATGTATGAGTGTTAAAGTGTAAAAGCTACTAATATATAATCAGACTTTGTGGTCTAAAACCAAACGTCATTTCCAAATAGATCAGCTGTAGACAGAGGCTCACAGGTTCTTTTGTGATACTTCCTGTTGGCAGGGCGTGTTGCTGTATGGTCCTCCAGGCACAGGAAAGACCCTCCTGGCCAGAGCCGTAGCCCATCACACTGACTGTACTTTCATCAGAGTGTCTGGCTCTGAATTGGTCCAGAAATTCATTGGAGAGGGTGAGAGGTCCTCTATCTCTCTGACGCCTAAACTGGATTCATGTCAGGCCTTTAATTGGATTCTCTCCTGTTTTGATTCCAAAAACGTGTTTCTGTGTCTCGCCTCAGGCGCTCGGATGGTGCGTGAGTTGTTTGTCATGGCTAGAGAGCACGCTCCCTCCATCATCTTCATGGATGAGATCGACTCCATCGGCTCCTCTCGTCTGGAGGGCGGCTCGGGTGGAGACAGCGAGGTGCAGAGAACAATGTTGGAGCTGCTGAATCAGCTAGATGGTTTTGAAGCTACAAAGAACATAAAGGTACCATACATGTCACATACATACATGTCCTCTTTACTGTTTTGAAAGTGAACTAAAACCCCCACAAAACTTAACAAAGGCTGTTATGTTCTGGTGTTTGGTTTACTGATGGTTAAAGGTTTCACTGTTTTTGGACAGTAATATTTGCAAACATAGCTTTAAAAACAGCCATGTAACAAATATCCTAAAAATATAATAAAATGAATAAACAATTTATTTTATTTCTGTTTTTTTAATAAACTGGTACAACTTCATTTAAGTTGATTTTGAGGGAACTCAATCTTCCTGTCAATCAATATTGTTAAGGGAAAATTTTCACAGTAAAAGGCTCACCAAAAGATGGTAATAAACATTTACACTCTTTAATTTACAGAGTTTAGTTTTCCTTAATAAGGTCATTGTATAATTATAGTGCTGGACGGTATTTTTTTTTCCTGATTTAGTAAAGTGAAATGCGTCATTTACACCAGTAAATGCTGCTGCAACCATTTAAATTGAGAAGTTTTGTGCTTCAGTTTCCACTTTCGCTGGAATTTGTTCTTCTCGTCTGCAGGTCATCATGGCCACCAACCGGATCGACATTCTGGACTCGGCTTTGCTCCGGCCAGGAAGGATTGACAGGAAGATTGAGTTTCCCCCTCCCAATGAAGAGGTAACCAGCTGCTGTCCCTGCTTCACACATGCTGGTTCAAAGCTTAATGACCACATTTAAGCCCTCTGCTCCACCAGGCCCGTCTGGACATCCTGAAGATTCACTCGAGGAAGATGAATCTGACACGCGGCATTAATTTAAGGAAGATTGCAGAGTTGATGCCTGGAGCTTCTGGGGCTGAGGTCAAGGTATGAAGGTTTTTTTTCCCTTCATTTACATTATTTCACAGATCTGCTTGATTAAACTTTGAATTTGTGTGCTGTAGGGTGTTTGCACAGAGGCTGGAATGTACGCTCTGAGAGAGCGCAGAGTTCATGTCACTCAGGAGGATTTTGAGATGGCCGTGGCAAAGGTTGGTATTGCAGTTGTCGGGAGTAAAACCAAGGCTGTTTTCTGAACTCATGAACCTTTTCCTCTGTTCTCTGAACCAGGTGATGCAGAAGGACAGTGAGAAGAACATGTCTATCAAGAAGCTGTGGAAATAAGATTGCAGCTGCATATGTACATTTTCCTTGTTTATGGTTTGTAACAAGTCAATAAAAACTTTTTCCCCCCCTAAGATGTTTGAGGACTTAGCTTCAAAAGTAGTCAAACTCAGATGTGCAGGTGTATTTATTTTATGGCACTTGACATCCACAGGCCTCTAACACCAGTATCTGAGACAACACAGACCCATTACATTACATATAGACACCGGCACAGTATCTGCTGTGATCATGTTTTGGTCGTTCTTTTGGAATGATGGCACCGCTCAGCTAATGAGAAAAAAATGCTGGAAAGGAGGTTTTCCACCTCCTGCTGCTATCGCCTCACCCAGCTCACAGGAACCCACTGTGGGTCCGTCTGAGCCCTTTCCAGGGCTCTCTGGAGTTCTGCCACGGCACTGCTTAGATCTTCTTTCACCAAGACATAGTCCACCCAGTGACCGTAGCACTCCTCCATCCGCTCCGCAGACTGGCTCATTTCCACAAGATCCTCCTCCTAATGAAAGACGACGTGACAGACGCTGGTGACAACTGTCTGAAAGCACTTTTCCTTATAATACTAGGGATGTCCTGATCAGATCTTCAGTCAATTAATTTTGAGAATCTTAAAAAAAAAACCAAGATTGTCCCTTAGTTATAAGCTACCATTAATAATTTTAACCCTTGTGCTATCCTAGGCACTTTAACGATGGGAGTTGGGTCATCTAGACCCACTAGACAGTGCTCTGAACTCCGTGTTCTCCCTACCATGACAAAGGTGGATAAAGGTGGAAAGATTTCATGTAATCCATGGACACCAGTGAAGATCACAAATCATTGAAGAAAAAAGGTTCAGAGCACTGTCCAGTGGGTCTAGATGACCCAACTCCCATCGTTAAAGTGCCTAGGATAGCACAAGGGTTACAAAGAAATCTATTTTTAGATGCCTTTGTAGGTCTTTGTCTATGTTAGGACAATTCAATAGAGACGCTTGATGTCAGTTTTAAACATTGAAAGAGTTATTGAGCCCAGAAGTCCACATTTGTGAATATTTCGTTAACTTTACCGGACAGTTTTTTGTGCGTCTCTCTCAAACTGGTGTTGTACTCTGCTGCTATTTAAATGTTGTGATCCATTCATGACTTTTACTAGAGCCTTCGTTTGTAATAATAAGCTTGAAATATATTGCACTGGTTAAAATAATACTAAAATAAATATTCAATCGCTGACCAGAATACAATATCCGATTAAGTGTTACTACGTGATCAGGCCCGATTTCTGATCATGTGATCGGATCACAAATTCTACAGTGGTTCCGAGGTGATGTGATACATCATGCTAGCCTCAGAACAGCACTGAGGAGATTGTTTAAAAAAGTTTCAACTGCACGTATCAAGGTAAGCGGGGTTTGAGCCATGTGACTCACCGTCAGCCCCACGCTCAGGGAGGAGGAGGAACCGAAGCTTTTCCCTTGACCGTCATGGATTCGAGGCCTCACAAAGATCACGTATGGTTTAAATTCAGCAGTTCGAAGAGTTTTCAGAGCCTGGATGTAAAGACGCAGACGTTATTACATCCCTTTGACAACAGACTTGAACATTTAGGAACAATTAAAGTCTCAGCAGATCACTCAAATCAAACACCTGGTAATTTTCAGGATTTGTCACACATTTGTGACACGTCTGATGTCGTGTCCATGGAAACGAACAGGTTTACTGATCTGCAGGGTCAGTGACTAACCTCCGGTTGCACATCCAGCAGGCAGACTTTATTGTGATTCAAAACTCTGTTGATGGATTCCAAACTGGTTCCGTAAAGATTGTCCTTATATTCCCCATATTCTATAAACCTATAGAAACAACAGAACCGGTTAGTGCTCTGTGATGTCATTCAAAACATTTGGACCCTTTTTTTTTTTTGGCAGCTTAATGGACTCACTTTCTGTTCTGAATATCTGCTTCAAAAGCTGCTTTGCTGATGAAGTGGTACTCCACTCCCTCTCTCTCGTAACTCCTTCTGGTTCGTGTGGTGTCTTTAAAAAACAAGCAGAAAAGGAGGAGAAACTGTCGATCTGCTCTTATAATGCTTTGAAAGGTGGTAATACAGCGGACAAATCGATCTAAAAGGACTTACGCGGTACAGCCAAACCGTACCGACGGGGATTCTCAGCAATCACCTTCTGCTTGAGCTCATTGATCCGAGCCCCTAAAGAGCCTGTGACAGCACAAAGAACAGGACAAATGCAGAAAAAGCAGCTGAGGCTCTGCTGCGACCTCGTTTTCCCTGCAGGTTTAAAGAATCAAAAGGTGATCCTACCTATCAGCACTATAAGACGGGGCCTCTCACTGGGACGCGGGACATACTGCGTGACCTCCTCATAAATGAGGAACTCTGTGTGTTTGGGATCTGCAGCTTCTGCAGGCGCGCTCTGACGTTCTTTCTTCAGCCGGAAACTTCTGCGCAGACTGGCTGTGGTCAAGATGACAACAGAAGAACAGGTGATGTCAGCTGACAGGACAATGTGTGGGACTTCAGTTAAAATTCTTTTGTGATCTTAAAACTAGTTGTAGAATCTTACTGATCTTGATTTTAGATATTTGTGCCAAATAAACTTCCACATGTGTAAGGCTGTTAAGAAAAATGTCTTATTTAGTTTCAAAGTCTTGAAATGTGTTATTTTACATGCAAAAATAATATGAAAAAAAAGTTAGCATGCAAGATTTAAGAACATGTCTTTATTTAAGATTTTACATGTGGCTTGGATATCAAATTTTATTTCAAAACATTTGACAGCATGTCAACTTGTTATAACCACAAATATCACAAATAAATGTAAGTAAGTTCTCTTAGATCATCCCAGTTCAGGGCCAAATTCCCTACATGTATAGAAGGACACCAAAGACGTCTAATTCCTCCTCTCAGTGTCGTTGGGGGATGCTGGAATCCTATTCCATCTACGGTACATGGCTTGGGGCCAATTTGCTCCACAAATAATTTGTAAATTGAATACATAGAGTTGACAAGTAATTTTGTTTTTATTCCTTTTACTATTGAAACAAAAAATGCATTTTTTTGCAACAGATGGTTTCAATATTTATTTTCTGAATTTTGAAGAAAAAACATTTAATTCAAACTAGTTTCTAGGATATAGGAGCTTATTTTAGTCTATTGATTAAAATAAGGGTTTTGCCTACTTCCAAATATTTTTAAGGCCTAGAAATTTTTTCCTAAAATTTGGTGAAATTCACTAGCTGAACTTGAAAACCTTTTGACCCGTTTCTGGTCAATTTCTACTAATTTTTCCCCATAATTAAGATTAAGTAGTTTTTTTGCAGTGTGTTTGAAGTCCCACTCCGTTTATCTTTTCAGGCAAAAATCAACAAATCTGTGTTATTTAAGTAGAACAGTTTCTGCAGAGCGGCAGTAATTCATTAGAAATTCACCCCTGGACTCTGGGCAGGACTGTCGCCCATAACTGAGAGCTTTCTGTTTACACACTTTCTCGGTATGCAACAAGAGCGATCTTTTTCCAACTGTATTTCATCATCTGCTCCCGATTCTCAACGGTTTGAATGAAGCTCAGGAACATAATTTAGACAAGATTAATTGTCTTCATGTATTCCCTCCATCAAAAGAAAAATGCCACAAAAACATGTAACAAAACATTTCAGTTAAAGATGAACAGACATGTTCATCTTTAACTGAAATGCAGGAGGAACAACAGCTGCCATTTTTTAATTCTAATAACTCATTTGAACCTAATTATCAAATAAAACCAGACTGCTATCAATGGAGATTTGAACCTTCACATTAAACACCACAAACAGACTCAACACATTAGAAACCAGTAAAAGTACCTGAGTAAGATTCCCATAAGAAAGCATGGCCACAGAAGGCAGGGGCCGTCTTACTCTTAGGAGAAACTAAAGCTCATATTAGAGAAGTTTTTCCAGCTATCAATACAATAGGAAGCTTGGAAGCCATGCATGCTGTGTCTGCTTGTTCAAATACAAAGCCAGCACAGTTGGAATGAGACGTGAGCGTGATGCCAATGGGAAGCCAAAAGGTGCCACAAAGATGCTGAAGCATGGGACAGAGAAACCAGCTGGCTCCACCATATTCTAACCAACTGGCGTGGTGTTGGAATGATTCATCTCACATGGAATGAATCAGGGACTGATTCATCCGAGGAAAGGTCGAGAAGCTGCGCTGCTGCTGTCAATCTACTGAGGGATAAAAGTGGTGTTTACCAAACGATGACATGTTCCTTCCAGCATTTGCTGCTAAATGACTCCTTCAGTCAGAAATGTGCTTCTGTGCAGGAACGATAATCAAAGGGATTTAGGCGTTTCTACGATTGTAGACAATCTTGACTTTTAGAGACACCGGGAACATCAGACAAATCTGGAGAATGTACCTGTTAATATTTTAAAGTAACAGTAAAGTAAGACGAACATTTGTGTTTGTAGATATAATGTCCATCAGTTCAGGACTAACAGCTTCTTTAGGATTATTGACCTGGCTTTCTTCAGTTTGTTTTAAAAAGGTGTTGGGGTCAATCTTCATCTACATCAACTAGAATATAAAATGTAAAAGTTGTTTTGATTTGAAAAGATAGCATAAGCCAAGTAAGGAACAGCTTAATGTCAGAATGCGTCCTCCAAAAGAGAGCCTGCATGCACACACAGACTGGAAGACGGCGGTTTGTGTTCCTCACCTACATCTTTTCCATTCAGAGCAGCTTTACTCTCACAGTCTTCTATGGAATGACACACAGGGAGAGAAGACAAAGTAAGACAGGAAGTCCAATTCCAAAAGAAAAGGTCTAAAATGACCAAACTGGTAAAACAACCAGAATAGGATTATATTAATTCGTATCTGCAACTTCAGTCTTGAAAACCAGGGACAGTGGCACAGAGGCAAAGCAAAACTATATTTAAAAAAAAAATATGCAGCCAACATTTTTTGCAATACCATCTGAAATGTTTCATGATTTTTGTAGAATGTATTGTTATGATATGTCAGTTTTCTGGACATTGCTGGGTTTTTCCCCACAACGGATAAAACATTTTTACAGGACTGGTTGACCTACCTCTCTCACTGTGATCATCTGAGTTAGCAAAGTAAGAACAACAAACAACATTAATGTTTCAAAAAGGACAAATGCACACAAACATGACACAAAAACCCACTCCGATCATCCTTTGAGTCATTATAAAACCCTAACCCTAACCCTACCCCCCCCCCCCCAAAAAAAAAAATAATTAAAAGAACTTCACTCCAGACTCAGAACCTCCTTCAAAAAGAGTTCAATCGAAGTTATGGATCAGATATGCAACTATTTATCATCCTGCAATCATAGAATTGGGTCTGCAGAGGAGAGATTTAGGAGAAATGTCTCTACAAACTTGCTTCTTACAATATTTGGTAGATTCTATGAGTTCCAGAGCGAACATTTATATTGGATCACAAATTCATTCATTTTCAGAGATTAACTTAATCTCCTTTTATAATCTTGCTCCCTGCATCTCCTTGCGTGGATGAGATTTGACCCACAATTCAAGCCATTTGTTGTCAGACGGCTGCTCATTTGGGAGGAAAGTTGGAGTCGGTTGAGTTCAACAGCACTCACACAGAGGAGCTTTAAGGGGGGCGGCGGCAGGGAGGGACCCCATTTTCATACGGTATCTCAAACGTCTGCAAGAAAACACACATTTTTTTTAAATCAATCAATAAATAAACAATATGGCTAAATTCATGTTTAAATGGTGAACATTTTATGACAGGACACATTACCTCTCCTGAAACTGCGTAGAGGGGATGAGGCCAGCACGCAGGTTACAGTCGCCCACCCTCTTGGCCTGCCACCAGGTGGCGTCCTCCTGGCAAACTACCTGAAGAATGTTCCTCTTCCTAAAAGGAAGCCCAGCCTCTTGGCATGGGGTAGCCTTGTCTTCATAAGGCGTATAGTCAAACAGAGCCCGGAGGAAGACCTGGAGTGACGTCAAATGTTCAGTTTTTCATTTTGTCACATCATTCAGAAAAAAACAAAAAAAGTAGTTTAGCATTTTTTATATAAAAAAAATCCTGCATACAAATTAAAACAAGCAGTTTTATCTGCCCATAAAAGTTTTTATAAATGAGACAGTCGTGAAAATGTAAGCTTTAGGGTCACAATAAAAAAATAATAATAATTTATGAGAATAAATTCGTAAAATTATAAGAAAAAAGTATATATTTTACCATAATAAATGTATAATTTAAGATAATAGTTTGAGAGATTAAAGTCATAAATTTTAGGAGGCAAAAGTCTGTTTACTAGGAAAAAACAAACGACAAACAAAGGACGAATATCGTGTTTCACAGAGAGACGTGAAGGGGATTATAAGCAGTTACTTTAGGAACTTTAGGAAGGAAATACTAAGTCTTGTAGCGAGTCATCGTTGTTTTATTGTGAGTATAATGATTTTTAAAAGAATTTGGAGGACACTGGGCCTTTTCAAAGATTTGTGACCCACAAGTAGAGGATTTCTGGTGGATGCACCGTTTACGTCATCGGCAGTTTAGTTATGGAGGTCCAAAGACGACATTATGGCACACGGATTCCTATAATAAATTAAAACCTTATGGATTTAGTGGACACAGAATGGGGATGGACGCTTAAACAGGTAACTAGCCTATATTTTTTTTTTATAAAATTAAGATTTTTTTCTCCTCAAATTATTTATTTTAAAACTCCATTGCAGTTCTGATCTTTAATGTATTGAGTTTTTAAAAAAAAGAAGGAAGTTCTTTACCTTGCTCTCTCTCAGTTTGTCCTCATCTGTAACAGCTGGAATGATCTTCAGCGTGATGGAGCCCTGGGACTGAGACTAGCCAAACAACAACAAACCACCATGATGTTCTAAAAACAGCACCCACACAACGCTCATCAACATCTCTCATGCTAAGGACTTTAGTCTTTACCAGAATCTGACTAATCTCATCCGGCCTTTTGTGCGTTATCAAGTGTCCATTGACCTCTCGAAGCTCATCTCCAACATTCACCAGACCTAAGGAAAACAAAACCAAAAACTAGTTCCTATTATGTGTGATGAAAATGTCTGTTCAGGTTTAGAAATGTATTGAACACCAGACAGAATCCCAGTTGGCACAAACGCTACAGTGTCTCCATGGCAACCACTGCAAGTAAACCTTGTTAAAAATCTCAAAGTATGAAATCTCGTGGCTCTAATCTCAAGGATTTGATGTCTGTTGACAGTTCAAGGGTCAGGCAGTGTAATCTGCTCTCTTCTTTGTGCAGCTGGACTGCATGGATGGAACTTTAACATACATGCATTCATTTCATTTGATCAAATATCTTCCGTGCATATTTCTACAAAGCAAAGACTTTCATAAAAGTCCACCATCATGATTGAACTAAAAACTCACCACTGCGGTCGGCTGCACCCCCCCTCATGATTCTGGCAACAATTACAGCCCCGGTTGCCTCATCTTTGCGAATAGTTGCTCCCTGCAGAACCAAAAACAAAAGAGGCAACATTTCCATATCTTGCTCATTCTGCACTAAAGCAAACCTCAGGTCAGGATCAAAGGTTCTACAAAGTGGTGGCCTGCTGACATTTGCTTGAAAGATGACAAACTCGGCACCGTCTGCATCTCGGAAGGTTTTGATATCCGGTCATCCAACGTGCGTTTTGATCGCGTTCAGATGCTGACTCGGTTGGATAGCAGCAAATTTAAGTTTGTAGACAGATCAAAAAGGAAAACCCAGAGTCACTGAGAGGGCACCGAGCAATTTACAAAAGAGGCTTCTCTGAGTATTATGCTGCGGAATAAAAGATTATGAATCTTTGGAGATATTTTTTATATATATATATATGGCATTCAAACAATGACACGCAAACAACTTAAACATGGCTCTAACCATCATAAAAACAATAGTCCTTTTAAATGCAGCTAAAAGAAACAGCTAAACACTAGAACAACCAAAAGTGAAGTGAATCAGCAGGAAAATGAATACCAACTACATAACAGTGATCTTCTTTGAGAATTATAAACTTCTAGTATCCTTAGCGGCCAACAAATCCACATCAATGAATGCAAACGGAGATGCATTGCAGACAGAAAGAATAGAGCATTTTGGGCTCATTTACACTCACCTTCACCCTGTGATGTAGCTTCGTCACACTTACATGCTTTTGGAAAAAATTGGCGTGTTTTTTCATTCTTTGAAACACAAGTTCAAGGACCATTCAGGCCCTGGAGCCATTGCAAAAGTACCGAGACTGGATAATATCCAAACGGTACCCAACCCTATGCACGGTCTGTACAACTGGCAAAAAGAATGGGGAAAATCCCATCAGTGGGTGGACTAAAAGAAAGCAGAGATGAACTACTAACGGCAGCAAAGCCGTAAATAAAAAATAAATGTAACTACTCCTTAATGTTAAATTTCTCATTTATTTATTCTAACTTTTTAAAGGGACAATTACAGTTGCATAGAAACACATGTTTGCTTGTTACTCTAGCATAAATCCTTTTAAATTTGATTCTGTAGGATTAGGTTATATGTTATGTGTTTAAGTCCTAATGTATAGTTGCCCAATCTGATATTTTAAGTCTGATTCCCCCTAGATATGAATAAACACACCAATTTTTATTTTGTATTTTCAGAAATTAAAAACCTTTATGCTCTCGGGGGCCACATAAAATGACATGGCGGGCCACATTTGGCCCGAGGGCCTCGAGTTTGACACATGTGATGTAGAACAACAGGCAGGACTCCTGATGCTACTGAGAGAAACCAGCACAAAAGACGCTAGGAGGCAGGGAATACATGGAACGCCATAACCAAGTGGCTGGCATAATGTACAAAAACAATTACAATACAAAAAAGAAAATGTAACTCTAAAAGTCAAAACTCTTTTCTATACACACACTGATCATTGAACCAAAAAAATTTGACCCAAGTTAGCCCTGAAGTTGATTCATTTTTGCTCCCTGGGATTATACGTGTTTAGAAAAATAATACATACGTATTTAGAAAAATACCCCCCCACTCACACACACACTTTTTTAAAGCAACACTTCATTAGTTTCAACAAACCCATCATTGATTTTTGCAGCTCAAAAGAAAAGCAAACAGCTGACGGCAAGATGAGTCAATATCCTATCAGTGACTCACCAGTGGCTCTTTATTCTTAACAAGGCGCACGATCTTCACCGACTCCTCCTCGATGTCGTCGTCCAGATCCTCTGGCAGTGGTGGAAGAACTGGGTCAAATTTCTTCTGAGCCACGATGTCATGGGCCGACAGCACCGCCTTCATGAGCCAATCGCAAAGCAATATAACACAGACGTCGAGCCAATCAAGAAACAATGAATAAGTGTTTGGTTTACATGGGGCTTAAAATTTGAGTAAAATATTCCTGATTTAAAAAGAAAAAGGAATTTACTGCCATTTTTTCCCCCACTGAAGCAACAAAAGAATCTATTGAAAAGAGTAACTAAATGCAGAGAAAGTGTACGGACAGCTTTGAATGTGTTATACAATTCCTGATCGACAGGCTTCCGGGAAGCAAGTTAGACGAGGAACGAGGACATTTTCTAGACTTTACTTGCATTTCCATGTAAAAAAAGGACAAAAACTCAGCAACCTTCAGATGTGGGGTGCTCAGGAGGTGAAGGAGTTCTCGCTCGTCATCCTCCAGCGGTCCGTTCTGAAGCTCCTCTACCAACTGATGAACAACATCACAAAAGTTACCTCTGGAAATGATCTCATAGGGCCAACCCTCAAGGAGAGAATTTCTGGGAAATGGGTTTAAATTCAAAGAATTAAAGATGGAATTGAAATAGGATTGCACCTACGTCCTCTGCCAGACAGGAGGCACTGTGCAAGACTGGGGTGGGGCTGTACTTCACATAGTGATTCAGTCTCTCATGGATCTGAGTTCATAAACAAATAAGCCGGAAATATAATTATTGTTGATCATTGTTGCTTTTAAACAATAATTTTGGCAACTACCGGTAGTTTTCTTGTTAATGTTTTTTTATGATTTGTTTTTGCCAGAAACACTGATATGTTTATATTCAAGTCCCCTACCTTCATCAGGTAACCAAGACTTTTCTCGCTGAAAACATCTTTGAGAAAGACCAGGTCTTCTTTGTGGTTGGCATCCGGGTGAAGCTGAGATGTGAGCAGGGCCAGAGACTCGTGAAGACCTAAAAACCAACAACATCTCATGAGTTTAGGCAAGGCAACTTTATTTGTATAGCACAATTCGTACACAAAGTAATTCAATGTGCTTCACAAAACAGAAAAATGCATTAAAATCACAATACATCATAGAAGTAATCAATGTACAATTTACTTGAAAAGAAAAGAAAAAAAAATTGAAAATTCAAGTTCAGGGGTTTTAACTTCACTGCACTCCCCAACCCGGTGCCTTCAGTCAGCTTCTCCTGGGTCCCAGAGGTAGCTTTGTGCAATCTGTGCACTGAAGCTGTTGAACGCGTAACAGCTGAGCGTCCAGCAGGCGTTCTCACTGGCCATTTTATAGAAAATGCCCCAAAATTCATTTTTAGAGGCAGGTTTAGCACAAGACTCTGCTCTGCTGGTTTGATTGTATTTTGTTTTCACTTTTGTTTTTAATCACTTTTAATTTACATTTTATTATTTAAGTTTTTAATTGTTTTAGCCTTTTATTTGTTGTTTTTAAATGCGCCTTGTCTGACTTGTTCAGGCACCATATAAAAAAAGATGATGTGTTGTCTGATAACGTCTCGTTTGATGGATCAAGAAATGGCTGCAGAAATGGATCAACTGTAACACACAAAGCTTCAGATGTGTTTGCATCTACCTGTGCTTGTTGACAGAATGGGCATGTCTTCAGTCATTCAGCAGAGTAAGAAGACGGAGAACAAAGGGAGAGGAAGCAAAGCCGCTGGACTGTGACCAATTCTCTCCGGGTTTATTGGGTTCCCCACGCCTGAATGATCCCAGACAAAACTGAGGATAAAAACAAAATGACATCCTATTGAGACTGCTGAAGAATAAGTACATGCATAGTTAATTCAAAGATTATTTCTGTTTCATAGCTGACCAAATTAATGATCCAAAACAGAAACTTCCAGATAGTTTGCGGTCAGTGGGAAAATCATAAAAACTGCTGCATTTACTGTGCTTTTGGGATTTTTCAGTGTTTCTTTTCCTAATAAAGACCCACTCCCAAAATGCCACTTGAAGAGTTTCGTAAGCTAGTGGGAGAGTGAAGAAACTATGTCCTAGAAAGGGACAGTTTTTTACATTTTTATTTTGGTTAAAAACTGTGTCATAAATAAACGACCACTGGAAACGCTTTAAACTGTTCAAAGTTCATTTGACCTTTTTTCGTTGTTCATGTTGGATGGCAGCAATTAACAGCAGCCGAAATAATTAAAACAAAATGAAACTTAAAGAATTTGAAAGAAAAAAAAAAGCTCCAAATTCTGACCCTGTGGGTTCTCCAGGGTTAAACTGATATTAATATTGATCACTTTTGCCATTGGGCCAACACTATCCCGATTTCAGCTGATTAGGGGTTTCTTTTAAAGAAAAACAGCTCATAAACTATATCCCAATTTTTCTTAACGAGAAACCTTTTTCTTTTACAATACATTAGTCAATATGTTCGCACATACATAAAAACAATAGGGAACAACAACATAAAAGGTTCGACATTTTCATATGTGAAAACTAAAATCCTTTGCCAACCAGTCATTTCCAGTTCCACCATTTCTTTCAGCTAATCATCACTTCAGGTACCTTTCCTCTCACTATGGCAGAAAAGCTGTAATTAGTGTTGGTTAAATCCGTCCAAAGATCTCTACGCCTCGACATTTCTCATTTATTGAACATTGCTGCCCTGTCACCCCCCCCCCCTTCTCCTGTGCATTCAAACAAGTTGATTTCCCTCACTTTAAAGTTCATATGACTTAGTTTATGGAAGATATTTTCCTTTTGATCTTAACTTTTGGTCTCACATTATCGTTTGATAAATGCCCTTTTAAGTTGTCAACAAATCTATTGAATGATTAATTACATAGACTGAGAACAAAGTGTGCAGTTCTCCAAACGGTCCATGGTCGTTCATCTCATAAGATTATCACTTTTGTACCAAAGAGAGCTTCAAACCCTTCAAAACCTTCTCGGATGGTTGTTTTAAAATTCTCCATGATGCAACCATGAAGCTACGTTCACACCGGCCTCTGTAACGCGTGTTCAAGGTACCACTTCCAATAAAAGGTCTTCCTGAACACGCGTATATGCCCATTTCTGCTTTCAAAAATAACGTTCACATGTCGATACCCATTTTTGGCCTTTACTTTAAAAACCTGCAACCATTGAACTCAACTTGAAAGTTAAACCAGGTTGAACTTTGTCCAATCAGGGACTCTGATTTGGTAGTGATGTATGGGTAGCTTCCTTTTTAATTCACAGAAGTGCCAACCGTTTGAAAATTGATCTTGGAGGAAAAAATTATAATTGCAGTTTTTCCTGGATGGAATTCTTTGACACCAAGTCTTATATATACCGGAATAGAGCCGTGAAAAAAAAAAATAAAGCCTGGAGCAAGACTCGCCAGATTTTTACAGCTTTGACCTTTCACACCAAGCCTCTTCTAACTGACATGCACTATAGGATAGCGACAGTCCAATGGGAACACTATTAAGCTAAAAGCGCATTCAAGAACCCTTGTTCAGCGCGTTCTTGAATCAATGGATCAAGGGAGTGTAAAATTTGATAAGTGTTAATCGCGCAGTTTTACTCGCGTATGTAATATTTTGGCTTATTGAGGGTTTTAATCTTATATATTTTTCAAGAAAGTTACACTTCGAGGCCCTCAACCAAACCCCTCAGCTGTTGGTGTGCGCGCTCGGACGCCCTCTGTACACTCACTGTCCAATGCTTTAGGTACATGACCGTACGGGGGTTGACCCATACATATGGACGCCAGGGTGTCCAGGACCGTAAAACTTCGTAGACAGGTGAGGCCTTATCTTAAAGTGTGTCTTGCAGTTGTGGGCCACCTGCATACCTGTACAGATGTTTTCTCTGCTTTGAGTCCAAAAAGATGACAGCAAAGTAGAAGATTTCAGATTTCATCAGCTCAATTCATGATTCCATTTAGAGGAAACACATTTACAATACCCACCAATGGCGTGTTTGGAAGACGTTTAAGAAAAGTCCAAATACATGCTTTGAATATGGGATATATTTTTTAAAATGCACGTTCTGTAAAGGTATGTCCTCCAGGTGTCTTACAGAAACAACTTCTTGATGGTTTTTACTAATTTAAAGACAAGATGTGTCTGTTAGATGTTCACCAAGACAGACTTTCACCAGTACAGAATTAAAAAACAATTATTTGTCAGTTTGTTCTCAAATTCTCTCCTGGGATTAATGATTAAATAAAAGGACATTTCTACTCTGACTGTACATGCATTTGAAAAAATTCAGTCACATTTTACACAGGTAGGTTTATAAATGTGAAACAGCTACTAAGAGCATTTCTGAGGTAATTTTAATGACGAAAAAGCTATATTATAATATAATGCTATGAAATAAAAATTTAAAAGGAGGTTAAAAACTTCAAATACCTTTTGCAAAAATGTACATTTTTAGTTTTAAGCATTAATATAAAAAGCATCTTAATGATAAACTAAGACAGATTTGGGTCTTTGTGCTCTTTAACAAATCAAATTACGAAAAATTCCGTTTGGTGTTTGCAGCATTTTGAAAATGTATTTTCTTATCGTTTATGACATATTTAGCTTCAGTTTCCACAAATCAAAACAATGAAGCCCACTTGACCCAAGGAACAAATCAAATAACCTTTTTTATTATTCAAACATTTTTAATGGATGAATTTGTGATCATCCAGTTGCATCTCCCTCCTCCTCCTGCTCCACTGCTGCCGCCGAGTAAATCCACTGACTGCATGTTGACAGATTGTTGTCACCAGTGATTACAAGCCATCTGTGTCAGACCACTGCCGAGTGTCACGAGACCTTTAACCTCCATCTATCGCTGACTCTCAGCCTGACACTTAAAGGTCTTGTGCTCCGACGCTGAGCTGCAGCTTTGCAACAAGTAAAAACACACAATTCAGTCATTTCACACATGCTGAGAATCACAGTTTAGTTCACTGGAAGACGAACGCCACAACTTATTGAGCATATTCAGAGAAATGCACCATCGGAGGACGATACGTCCATATGCTGATCCAGCTGGAAAGAAAAAGGTCCACAAGTGGTGATGGAATAAAATAACTACATTTGAAAACCATGTTATCATAAAAAACAAAGAGAAAAAGAGAGACAGAATGTCATAAATGGGTAAGTTTAACACCAGCTGGTTCAGGTGTTTTTGCAACCAGAGAGCAAAGAAGCAAAAACAAACTAATGTTTGTGGTGAACCCTCTGAAAACTGAAAACCCCTTCTGGATTTCAGAAATAGACTCAAAACAGTTTACAAGAGGACAGAAAAAGTCCCACAAAGTGATTCAGACAAAAATAGAAGCTGTCATGGCCGACTTATAACGTAGCGTAATCTTTTCCAGCAACAACTCTCCTTCCTTTTTCTAAATTTACATCTTACGTTTTCATAATTTTGCAGCACAATTTAACAAAAACACGCATTAAAAAAGGACCCACAAGCACTTTCATGAGGCATGTAAGGCCTTATTCAATTACTTTTTTATAAATAAATTGTTTTTTTTATTAGAATAAAAAAAGAATATAGGAAATGTTAAAAATCATGCCAGAAAACTATATTTTCATAATTCATAAAATTCCATGAACCAAAATAAATCATTTTTTACACTTTATGTAAACATGATGCATATTTGCTGAATGATCTTTGCTTGAAAAACAAAGTTCATACAAAAAAGTCCAAACTCTGGATTTAAAGTGTCTCTAGAGGATCTTACAATCGTGAAGAGGTCATTTCTTTTTTAAATGATTCCAGTTGTGTTTTCCTGTCTAAATAAGTTTTTTATTATTTGTGTGTTTGTGATAAAACCAGCAGGGAATAAACGTTTGGAGCTTTTGTCGTCTTTTAGCAGAATAAAGACAGGAAGAACCAGTATTTTGTTATTTTTCTCTTGCAAGACCCGCATTTATTCTCAATCAATCCTTAGAAAGAAAACGAGAAAAGGGACATGCAAGCTAACTTGAGCATTAAATAAAGCATGAATTCACTTTTTCAAATAAACATTTTTCAAAGTAAAAGCAATAAACGTAATGAATAACATCTTTCTCCATCTACAGCCCCCTTCTATCCAACTTCCCTTTTAATCAAAACACCCTGACGCATAAATCTTTTTTCTACAGTTACTTTAATTTTACTCTGCTGTTAAACTTGACCTATGATTAGATTTCTAATCTTTCTATTCAAAAAAACTACAGGAAGTTCAGTTTGATCTTTTTGAAGCTGATTAATAGAAGTGCATTCTAAAGGATGTATGGGATTACTAGATATATGAACAATCAACTGTGTTCTAAAGACACATAAACATTAAATACCCAACTTTAGGCCCAAGGGAAATTCATGTCGTCAAACTAAGCATTGGTACATCCTTCAGTGAATCCCAATGACAACAAAATAGAGGTCAACCTCCCGTCTATGTCCTCCTCGCACACACGCACAAAACCATGCGTGCAGGCCTCCTGTTTGCCAGACTCATTCGCGTTTGGATGGGTCTCAAGAGGGAGACGGAGGGGCGGGGATCGCCAATATGCTGCTGATGCCATCTGCCCACCCCGCCACATGCATACCAACTCCATCCACCACCTAGGATGCCATCCACACGGTTTAACAGATTCCACTCCGATATCCACAAATTGGCGGATGCATATTGTGTATGTACATTTCTTGGCTTCACACATTGCCATCTTTATAAAACAAAAAAAAGGGGGGATGTCTGTTAAAACCTTGCCTGTGCATGCCTTCTTTAAAAGCTTGAAATGTTCATTTTTTTCCGTTTAAAATGACCTTTAAATAATGGCATTTCTCTTGAAATAAAGAGGAAATTGTGTTTGTTTTGTGTAAGCCTTATAATAATATGTGAAGTACAATGTTAAAACATGTTGCAGACCTAAATAAAACAAAACAAAGAGTAAAATGATTTTTTTTAAATATTTTAACTTAATAAATAATAAAAAGTAAATGTTTTTCTACACTTCAGTCTTTGTTTTAGTGTCTTTGACCAAATCTTTGAGTCCAAATGACAGCTAGTAGGGTCAGTAAGTCCTTTTAGAAGGTATTTATTTGCACTGACAGTCTTTCTGTTTCTTATTTTTTGAAAATATTGTTTTCAATCGATTCTTTTTGCCACGTGAGACCGTTTAAAACTATGAAACCCATCAGTGCTACCCTAATCAACACCTGGACTGCCGCCAGTCAATCACACACACACAGGTGTTAGACATTCCCTTAATCAAACAGCATTTTTTAATGCCTTCCTGTGTGACAAATACTGTTCAGGGTCAATTGGAAAAACAATTAAGAATTTTAAAACTCTCCAATTGTTTAATTATATTTTATGTGTTTGGGAAATAAAGGAATTTCTTTTGTCTCGTGTTTTTAGACGCACGCGCTGAAACGGTGAGTTACAGCCCCCTGAATGCATCATTACCTTGTTGAGGCTCCGCTCCGCGTGCGTCCCTCTCAGTTCGTCTTTGTCTGGACTCGTCGCCGCTCGCCACAGCAGTCTGACCCCTCTTTGTGCTTCCTCCTTCTCCCCTCTCCCTGTCTCCAGCCGACTGACACACATTAGCGTTTGATTCCTGCCCCCTCCAGCCTCTTAGCCTCCCCTTCCCCCTCCGCCAGCCAGTTTCATGTCGCCTTCGCCAGTCTCCTCCTGATGCCTTCAGGTACTCCTGGTAAACTTAGCACTTTTCCCAGATGCGCTTCTAAAACTGCATAAAGGGTTGATTTAAGTCGTAATGCTACTGTATTGTTTAACTTAATATTGTATAATGATGCAGCTGTTCAAATGTAGTGTAAATTAAAAAAAAAACATTAGCTTTTCTTTGGCTCAATCTTTTTTTTATTGCGCATTTTGCACTTTCAATGAAAATCATGTTTTTAGCATTTACAAGTACTTTTGTGGCTCTGGTAATGTTACACTGGGGTTTTGAGGGGCTGTAAGCTAGCGGGAGAGAACGTAAATAGTTGGATGATGGGGAAAGGGGAAGGCTTACTCCCCGGTAACAGTCAAATGCAACTCAGAGGTGAATTTCTAATGAATTCCTGCTGCTCTGCAGAAACTGTCCTAGAAAAAAAACATTTTTTTGCAGCTAAAAATGGCTTAATCAAACTTAAAAGACCATTGGGGAACTATTTAAAAAAAAAAAGATCAAAAGATTATTGGATGGAGACTTTAAACTATATTTTCTCATTTCTTGAAGCTGTTTGAGCTAATTTATCGAGTCATTAAATCTTAATTTTTATTTCATGTGGCTGATTTCCTTCTTGAATTCAAAGATCTGATCAAACAGAAATTAAAAAGATCGTTTTGCTAAATCCTGCCTCATAACACATATCTGTGATTTTTTTTTTTCTATTATCTATACCACTGATGTTTTCCTTAAAGAAAAAAATCATGCAGCCCTAAATGCACTAGTTGTTCAAGGTTTCTAATGTGATT
Source organism: Oryzias sinensis (assembly GCA_037389245.1). Lineage (NCBI taxonomy): Eukaryota > Metazoa > Chordata > Actinopteri > Beloniformes > Adrianichthyidae > Oryzias > Oryzias sinensis. The sequence goes on from CM074508.1 coordinate 16,927,834, forward strand.
GATCACCACTGCTGTTATACTGTAATGTAATGATGCTTTTCCTGCTTTGAATTGTTTCACCTTTCCATCATGGGAATTTCACATTTAGTTTTTCTGACAGTCCCCGAAGGCAGCACCATTGGCACATGCTGTGAGATGCAAGCCTCTTTAGTCTCTGAGATCCGTCCATCTCCTACTGAGCTGTACTACGCCGGTATCTTGTGGGGGAAACAGCAATTTGAAAGCTGACTGAGATTCCCAAAACCACATCAGTAGCTACCCTCCATCCCTCCCAGCTCCCCTCTCTGCCGGTGGTGCTCCTCTTCCACTAAATCTCTCCGCTCACTTGCTCCTTCATCATTTGTGTGTCTGCTCATGCGGCTGGACCATAGACTCTCACCAGCAGAGAGCTTGATGCGTTCAGACAGAACACGAGTCCCTGTTGTTGCTCAGATATCTTTTCAATTATTTACCAGCAAAATACCTTTTAACCAATAGAGTGAAAGAAATCTCATTCAAACTAATCCATAAATTCTATCCAACCAAACTATATCTGCAAAGGTTCAAGGAAGATATTGATGTTACCTGCTCTTTTTGTCAAGAACACCCAGAAGATGCTGTACATTTATTTTGGTCATGTCCCTTTTCCACTACTTTTTGGTCTAAAGTTTGTCATTTCATTTCCGCCCACATTGACCCTGACTTCCGCCTGTACTTAGAAAATATTGTGTTTGGCATCACCCACTGTCCATCTCATAAAAAAGAACAGTTGTACTTCATTAACCTTTTGTTGTTTTTATGCAAATGGCACATTCATAAATCAAAAGTTACGAATCACACCCCTCATTTCTCAATTTTTATCAATGAGTTCAAACAATACATTAAGACCATAAGAAACTCTGATAATAAGAACGCCATCAAAACATTAGATCTGTGTGTTAGTTTCAATATATATGCATAAAATGTATTAAACCCCTGGCTTGTTCCTTCGTTGTTGTTGTTGTTCACTGCTCAACATTGTTTTGTATTGAATTTTTACATTCAATAAAGTTTGAGGAAAAAAAAATCTTTTCAATTGTGAGTGGTTGAATGAATGGTAAAATAATTTTGTGTTGGTCAGATAAAGAAAAACCTTTCCATTTTATCTTTATATAAAAACGTAAAACAGTTTACCAACTCAGAAAATAACTGTTAAGCTCCAGGCAGATTAACAACAGTAGACAAAACATGATAATGGTTTTCTTTAAGAAGAATTTACAACAAATTTACAATAAGGTACAAACTGAATTATAAATTGAGGTTCACGCATTTTCATTGACTTTAATGCATTAAGAATGAATAGTATATCAAATCAAGATTATCATTTATTTATTTTTACAATACAATCCATACAAAGTTTTAGGTTACATCTCAAAGTGTCAGAATACTGCATTTTCCTGTACTACAAAGTGTTTTGGTTAATTTAGGTTCAGTTTTATGAAGCCCTTCATCGAGTTTTAACAGGATCCTGTAAAAAAATGAATGAGTCAGTGTGATGGCTCTGTCTAAATCCTGGTGAACCGGTCCCATCAAATGTCTGAATCAGAACGGTGAGCATCTTCAGATTCCTGTAACACCATGACAATAAATACAAATAAATGTAAAGCAGATATATGGAGACGTTATGAAACATTTGAGATTAAAAAAACTGTTTTAGGACTTTACGTCTGTAATTTATGCCTTCACTCACCTTATACAGGGGGTTTTGAAAAGATGCTAACTTTCCACCTGCAACAACTTTTATTTCCTGGTTAAAAAGCAAAAGTTTCATTAAGAAATATGTGCAACTATAAAAGGTATCTTTTAAGAAAAAAGAAAAACTGTTTCAACATTTATATGTATCTCCATGGTTACCTGTGAGGCTGGTGCTGCAGGTGGAGTAGTAGTGACACCTTCAAAGGCTAAACCATGTGCTTGGTTCTCTGAAACATCCTGAAAATGCTACAAGATCACTAAATATCTAATAACTAAGACATTTCAATCAACGTGTTTTGTCAAACTTGCAGAAACCAACCTGGCTGGATTTTGCTGCATTTAGGGTTGGATCATCCACAGGTGGAGCCTCCTCCACATATAGAGGATTGTTAATGTTGTCCTAATTGAGTAAAAAATAGGATTTAGAAACTCTAGGTAATATTTGCCTTTGTGCAGAAAATGTATGGATTAAAAATATTTTTGCATTGTGAGGGTTTACATGGGTAAATATAGTAGGAAGTTTGCTCTGAGTGAGAATGTAAGCAGCATTGAGTGTTAAAGCAAGCAGAAATTCCTGCCTATTGACCTCGTTTGTGTCTGGAGGAGCCGACTTGCTTCCCGGGATGCTGTTGGAGGCCGGGGGTTCTTCTGCCTCATATGCAGGGTTCTCAAAGCTTTTTGTCACGGGGTCAACAGTCCACACTGACGTACAGGGAACCTGATGTCAGGTAAAAAATTCCCAGGTAAGAAGATGTATGAATGGAAACACACAAATGACGGAATGAACAGAAGTCTCTACTGAAAAGTGGGCTTTCTTTAGATTGACTTGGCTTCGCTTAACTACAAAGTTCATAAAAAACAAATCTGGAACTTAATGTGGAAAAATCAACTCCTGTATTTTCAGATTTTCACATGATAACCTTCTTATATGGAACCGATATTAGGAACGGATCACCCACAAGTGAAGATTAGGAGTCACACATTTTCATTAAAACACTCCATTCTAATCCTAAACAAAATAAATATTTCAAAATAAAGGTTAACTAATGACTCATCACTATCCCATATAATAAAAATCTAATTAACCTGGGTTAGTTAACCCTGCCTCATAGTCCCAGGTCAAAATGTGTGTAGATATGTCTCTGGAACTAAAACATTACAACTGACCGCCTCAGAGTTCTCCAGTGTTTCACTGTCTTCTGTTTGCAAACCATTTCCAGTGACTCCATTCCTGAAAATGATCAACACATTAAGTTTTACAGGGAAAATCACTGAGATAAACCCATTTTACAATGATCAAATGTGTGTGAAGTCAGTTTCTTCTGTGACTTTGTTCCAAAGAATTAATTAGCCTCGGACATGTTATTTAGAAATGAACAGTTGTACTTTTTTTAATATCATCCGTCTCACCTGAGGCCAGAGAACTTAGGCATTTGTGGCATACTGGGCATGCTGGGTAAGTTGCTCCGCAGTCTCTCCACAAGGTTTGACTTCCGCCTGGCAGCAAAGACCAGAGCAACCAACAGGGCCACAACCAGTATGGTCACCCCGATGGCAATTCCAACTGCCATAGGGAGGATCAGGCAACGATTAGAGCAAAATGTAGTGACAGAAAGATACATGTTGACCATTTTTTGTTCTGAAAAAGTCTCTGTAGTTAAAATAAGACGTACTGGATGAGGCGATTGAGTTAAAGACGTTAGTCTGACAGAACTCTCCCTGCCACTTTGGAGTACATCTGTGAAAGAAAATGGAAAAAAGAAGTGAAACTTGAGCAATTAAAAGGAATGCACCACTTTAGGAGGAAAACACCTCTTACATGCATAAAGCCTTGTTGTCATCAAAGTAGCAGGTGCCGCCGTTTTGACACAAACATGGCGGAGGCATGGTGGGCGGTGGTTCAAACCCTAGAAAATCACGCAATCAAATTGTTAATTTTTTTTTAAATGTTTAAATTAGGAACAATTTTTCTTCCATCCTGTGTATTTTTAAAAAAGATGCTACAAAAGACAAATCACATTTTTAATACACCAAATGTTGTCTACCACAAGTAATTTAAGGAATGTTGCTTTTGTGAAGCAAGTCCCCTTAGAATTAAAATGTTCTTCAAAGGATGTGCAGCATGATTTAAAATTGAGAAACGATTTTTTAAAATTTTTCCCTGATCTGTGCCTGTGAGGTCTTGAACATCTAAATGGGTTACTGACAGTTCTACTTTCCCTTTTGGTTGTCCTCAAACAAAGCTATTGACTGTATAGAGAACTGGACTGAGTGACCCCTCCTCCCTGGGTTCCTGACAGGAAGTACTGGTCCCAAAAAGACAATGGCTATGTCCAAATTCCCACCCTAATCCTTAACTACTGAAAAACTACCGTATATAGTGCAGGACTATCTAGCGCACTGGATTTTAAAAGCCTTTCGGATGCCGAGCTCACTACCTTTTTTTTAAAACTGTATATGACGTCACAGATTTCACAATGTGAAAATCTGATATAGGTGTTCTGCAACAACTATTTATGAATCCACTGTATTCTGATGATGAAAAAGATGATGGTTTATTAAAAAATACATTTATGTCATTTTTGCAAAAATTTTTCAAACCCAATGCATTGTGATCTATATTCGCAAATCTAATTTGCATCATTGATGCACACTGGTTTGTCGAAAATTGCAGGGTACCGGATTTTGGAATTGTAGACTCGGACAGCACTACAATATGGCGAACGCGCTATATAGTGCAATCCATAGTGAGCAGTGAAGGAATTCGGACATAGCCAAAATTCCATAGACTTCTATTGAGAAATACACAGCTACTACCTAGTGATTCGGTTTGTCAAAATAACATTTCCTGCTCTGCTACTTTTTTTTTCTTTTTAGCATGTTCTTGCTAATCCTAGTATTTTTTTTACAATATTTTTGCTGTTGCACAAGTTATTCAAGTTATAAACTGACCAATCAGATGGCTCAATGAAAGTGGGTGGCCTCGCAAAACGTTTGACATATTCTCCTGAGACCGCGTTCAGTGAAAGGGGTGTGGCCTTCTAACAAGCTCACTCCTGATTGGAGAGAGCGGTTGAGATGAAAATACAGACTAAGACCGACACGGACCAATCACAGCTTACTGAGGACGTCTGTTTCCACCATATGGCGACATATTCCGGATAAATGGCGACTTCATTGGATTGATTGATTGATTTAATTGGAAATTACTTCATTTGGTTGGAACCGGAAGTAAGTCCTTTTCTATGAGTGACGTCTCACTCGCTCAGTCCAGTTCTCCACATACAGTCAATGAACAAAGCTATAAACGTATAATATAACAGAATATTTTGGTGTCATTTAAGAAAGATACTTGTTATGTAACGTTTAAAGTTGTTGTTTTTTCTTACCTGCATCACATGTGGTGCTGCTGCCAGGGATGAAGCTGGTGCCCTCGGGGCACGCACAGGTGTAGCCTCCAGGTCGCAGCAAACACAGGTGGCTGCAGGTTCCTTTGCATGGAGTCTTCACTGCAAGTATGAAGATAGCTAATGTGATTTCTTTAATAGTAAGTTTCATTAAAATAAGAAAGTATTGTTTTTTTACATCAAGTAATCCCCAGTACTGTAGTAAAGAACTACCTTACCCCATGTTTGGGATTCAAAACAATACATTTATATTTGTTGTGTGTAAAGGTGTGGCACTTACTGACAACGGTGCTGTATCTTTGCTGCTGGTACACAGAAACCTGAGATAGCCAGGGTCCTGTGGTCAGCAGCTTGGTTTTTGTTCCACGGCCAAACTTGTCCTGCCGAAACACCTCGCCTTTCTCCTGAGTGCTCCAGTAGACGTGGTCCTCAAACACGCTCACACTGAAGGGGTTTCTCACATCTGTGCAAGATGTGACGGTAAACGCCAGCAGCCATTCAGGCACAGATCTACAGCAAATCTATAAAATCTCAACCGAGGCCTCATTTCTACTCCTCACCGATGTAAACAGCAGTTCTACGCTGCTCTCCTGAGGGAAGAATGGACTCGATCCTGTTTTCTTTGGAGTCAGACCAGTAGATTCTGTCCCCATTGGTGAAGTCGATGGACAGACCAGTGGGCCAGCCCAGCCCGTCGGCCACAAGCACTTTCCTCTCCTGACCATCCAGCCACGAACACTCGATCTTAGCCGTGTCTCCCCGATCCGCCCAATACAGCATCCTGCAGAGAAATTTGAATGCTCTATTCTGATATAATAATCTGTAAATACCCCAAATGTGTGTGGGTTTTTTTTTGTGTGTAGAAGCAAATAGATGTCACAACTGTCTTCTTCATACATATCTCACATTAAAGAAGCAAAACAACCAAAAAAAAAAAACTGGCCTTATAATACAATTTTAAGCTTTTTCTAGAAAGACACCTATATATATTTTTTGGTTGATTCCATTTCTCTTACCCAAGTCGAGGGTTGACTGCCACAGCAGACGGGTGACCCAAGTCTGTCTTGACTAGATGCTTCCTGTAGCGTCCATCTAAAAGCGCCACTTCCAATCTCTTCAGCTTTGAGTCCGCCCAGTAAAGATTTCTAAAATAAAAGCACATTTATTAATTTACAAAATACATCTGAGAATAAGGAAAAGACTTAGATTTAACTTAAAGAACTTTGATGATAGTCAGATAAGCGAGAGAAACAAAACAACTTGAAGTGAAAAACAATGACAGTGAAGATGAACTCACCTTCCAACCCAGTCCACGGCGATCCCATCAGGCGTAGTGATGTATTTGATATCAAGGTCAACAGCAGCAGCAATGTTATTACTCCCATCATCCACTGAAGGTATGTACGCCCTTTTAATAGAACCTGGCACAGCATCTTTGCTAGCAACAGTGAAATAAACCATACCTGGAAGAGCCCCAAACGGCAGATTTGTTCATACCATGTTTTACCAAAGCTGATCACTTTTGTTTTGTGGATTTAGTTTAAATCTGTGACTCACTGTATCCAGTGTTGTTGTGATCCCAGTCATAGTCCAGAGCCATGATGTGCTCCTCCTCTTCCAGGAAGTCATGGTAAGCCCCCGTCTGCAGGTTGAACCTCCGGATACGAATGTTCTCTGGGAGAAGCAGCATGGGGGCAGCTCCTGCCGATGTAAAAGCATTTTAAAAATATTTAACTGCTACTTCGGATGACAAAAAAAACAGTGGCAGAGCAGGAACCTTTTTTTATGGGGGTGTAGGAGGGGGACAGAAGACTTTGGAAGGGTGGCAAATGCAGCAGTGGGGAAGGCCATAATAAATGAAATGATCAAAAATACATCTTTAAGTTATATTATTGCTATTGATATTAAAACAGCTGTTTTTTTTAGCAGATGTGCTATCCAAAGTATGGATTTTGTTAGTTTTTTTGAGGGGCAGCTGGCCCCCTTTGACCCCCATAGCTTCACCCCTGAACAAAACTATTTTTTTTGTTCTCTGAAGCAAGGATTATCCATTGCACAAAGCATCCATGCAGGTTTAATTTCACATGTAACATTCTCACTCCTTGTCAATTTGTCAAAAAGAACTCTAGTTACAATATTCCAGGTTATTCAAAGTCCTAAAAATGGAGATCTTACCCTCTGCTTCACACATGTTGCCATTGCCCACTTTCCTGTAACCAGGGGCACACTCGCAGTCAAAGCTGCCTTTGGTGTTTTTGCAGGCCTGAGGACAGATGCCGTACTGCTCACACTCATCGATGTCTACAAAAGCAAAAACACATGAATTCAATTCAAGAAATACAGTTTAGATTATTATTATTATTTATTTCAGAGCTGGAGGGCAGTTTTCTCCCCCTGTGCAGCTCAGCTTTTATCTGCAAATACTCGTGTGAAAGTGTAGATAAATTTGTGTGTGTGTGTGTGTGTGTGTACCCAGGCAGTTGGTGGTGCTGTCTGGGTTCACTCGATACCCAGGTCTGCAGGAACAAATGTAACCTGTGCCGTTCAAGTTGGTGCATTCATGCTGGCAAACGTTCTCATCACAGTTCCGATCATGGCCAAAATCTGAAAGACGGAAAAAACTTCTTTGACACAATCAAGACAAACTTTAAAAAAGAAGGGCATAATTTGAGCATAAACATCATAGAATAGGGTAAAAAAATAGACTTTAAGATTCTTTCTATGGTTATGAGAGTAAAATCATAATTTATGGTTGCAGTTAATTTTGTATCTGATTCATATCAATGTGACCAGCAATGCTCCCGATCCACAATGGTTTTAATAAAGAATTGAATTTTATGCCTCGTATTCTTTATAATTGGCCCCCATTGTCAGAAATATGCCACTAAAACATGTTAAAAACCCCAAAAGCGGGTGAAATCCTGATAAATATAAAAATGGTCGATCTCTCATTTGTGTCTGTGTGATACTCACTGCAGCCCATTTCATCTGTCAGATCTCCACAGTTGTCATTGTGGTCACAGACGTATGGCAGGGGAACGCAGTATCCATTTGTGCATTTAAACTCCTCCAGTGTGCAGGGGGGCCGAGTGGGCTCGCGGCCTGAAAAACATACGTGCAGAAATACATTTAAAAACTTACGTGCAGAAATACATTTACTCTGCAGAAAACGAAGGTGAGCATTTCTATAACGTATCTAAGGACCTTAATAGTTTAATTTAGAAAACTGTTAGAAGGCAAAAAATGGACTTTGTAATGATCTCATCTGGATGAATGGATGGGTTACCACGTTTTGTCCTATTACTGTGTTTGTATATTTTGCTATGATACATACAACTAGTTTTTTATGCATTCTACCAAAAACAAAAGGATTAAACTAATTTAGCCAAATGTCAACAGCCATACTGTCCACTACTATTTAATCTCTGGGAATAATTTGATTGATGCTTAAGCTGATTGTGTAACATTTTCATTGAAGACTATTTTCTTATCTGTTGTTTGTTTGAGGCTTTTTGACCTGTCAATAATGTCATTTTGACATTTTCCATTTCAACCTCAATCAATAATAACCTTAAAAAAATGTCAGAACATTATTAGGTTCTAGTTTGAAACTTGTAAGGGGTAGAACATCTGAACAGCTTGAACATATTAAAGGTTTAGTGGTGGCTTTGTTTTTTCCACAGGTTTTTTCCTGATTTAGAAAAAGCCTGTTTTTCAGTCATTTCCCTCTTCATTTCTAAAAAACTTAACCTAGTTGTCATGGTCTCTGTGTACAGACAGTCCTTTCTTTTCTATAAACATTTATGAAGTTTTTTTTCCTATTTTTCTTTCCATTTTTATGTTGGAAAAATGAAAATGGTTAAAGATACCAGAATTAAATTTACTTTTACTGTTTAATTTTTTCTTTTTAAACTAGTAAACTGAAGGTTAACAAACTTTCAGCTTTTTAACCAAAAGGGAAAATTTAACACAACATTAAAATGCTTCTGCAAATTATTTAATTTTTTTGCTAATTTGTGACATTCTATACTAAATTGAGCGATCCATATATATCTATATCTCTATTTCTCTCTCTCTATATATATAGATGTAGATATATATATCTATATCTATATATACATATTAAATAACTTAAACATATTTTAAAGTGAAGAAAAAGTTGATATTTTTAAAAATGGCTGAAGATGTGTGTAAGATTTTTTATAAAATAAATGCTAAAAATGTCAAAAATCCTTAGTAATCCAAGGCCTTTTTGAGATTTCATTTCTACTTTACAATTTGCTCTTTTAATTTCTCTGGTTTTTTTTATATTGTTTTAAATCTATAAGCTCAGCTTCTTTTTTTTACAGACGTTATTTTTTATTATCTTACACAAAAATTCCACAGGCTACCAGAAACTGTCCAAAAAAAGCTCAATTCTGAGTAGAAAATTGTTCCTTGTTTTTCTACAGCAAAAGTCGGAGAAATTGAGATCAAACTGTTTTTATGTTTTATAAGTCAAGATCTAACATGTAGAGACAAAATAGACATTTATAAATCCAAAGATAGAGCAAAAGCAATGTAAAAAAAAATAGAAAAATTAGACAAAGAAGCTCCATTGAACTAGATACGAAGTTCTAAGGATTTATTCCAAGGGGTCTCTCAATTATGTGGCATAAATCTAGTTACTTATGTTTCAAAACAAAAAAATAAAAGCTTTTTGAAACTTTTTAGTTAAATTTTGAATGAAAACAATGTGATTGGCAAACTCACTGGTTAGAATAACAAGGAAATAACTTTTTTTTTTTTAATTTGTATTTCAGGGATCATTTTTTAACTCTGTCCACTGTCACTGTTTTGTTTTTGAAGGTGCTGACAAACCATGCAGTTATGGGTTAACATGCGGTTGTCTTACATAAATCTTCTTTTTCATCGCTGCCGTCTCCACAGTCATCCATCAAATTACACAGCAGGCCGGAGTAGATACAGTAGCCGTTGGAACAGCGGAACCTGGATGGCATCTCACAGGTGATGTTCACTGATCAAAGACATGCCGATGCAAGATCAGAGGATCAACCCAGTTTTTGTTTTCTCATTAGATAATCAAGCGTATCAAAGAAATGTTTTAACACAAGCAGTACTGGGAACTTTTGGTTGTACACATGTAATCGACATGACTGTTAAACTGAATGGGGTAAAAAGAAGAATGCATTTTTTCCTCACAGCACAGACTGAGTTGTTCGTCAGAGTCGTCCCCACAGTCATCAACACCGTCACACACCCAACCCTGGCTCACGCACAGCCGGTTTGTGCACTGGAACTGGTAGTCAGGACACCAACGGCCCCCTGGGTAACGAGTAGCTGTAAAAGTTGAAAGAGTTTGAGTTTCTTGCATATTGTCAATATAAAAAATGTTATAACTTTCAGTTTATTCACACAAAGGCAGTTTTAAGATTATGTTTGGGCTTTTTGTTTGACCAGGATAGTTAGAACCTTTAGCTGCTTAAAACTTAAATTTCAATAACATTTCCTTTCCATTCATGTGTCTCCTATGAGTAATTACGGACCTAGCACTTAACCGTTACTTTTCACATTGTATACTTACGACATTTAGTCTCGTCTGACAGATCACGACAGTCGGGCCGGCCATCACATAGCAGGGCAGACGGGATACAGTGACCCGAGTCGCACTGGAATGAACCTGGGCGACATGTGTAGAGCTCTGGAAGAGAGCCAGGATGTTAAACACACGTTTGAAGCTGATGATTCAGAATCCTCTTCTTCGCCTATTGGCTGCCCCCTTTAGGGGTCGCCACAGCGTGTCATCAAACCCTAATGAGGATGACTGTGTAGTATTGTGAGGAAGTGAGTATGCACGCTCACCGCAGTCTCTCTCATCGGAGTTGTCCCCGCAGTCGTTGCCATGGTCACACACCCAGTTTCCAGGGATACACTGTTCGTTGTCACATCGAAACTCACTTTCCGAGCAAGGCCTTGGCTCTTGAGACCAGAATAACAAAGACGTACATTTTTTCACTGAGTTCACAAGCAATTTATAAGATGGAAAACAGCAAAAAATGCCTTCACTAAATCAATGAAAACATCAAAATGATCTCAGGTTGTTTTGAGAAAAATGAACTATACATTTTTAGCAGATAATTTTTTTAATGGGAACCTCAAGGGGAAAATACAAACACTTACAGCTGGTTTGCAGTATCTTTTATAAGGTTGAAAGAAGAAGAATCTGACCCCTACCACAGTTTCTCTCATCTGAACCGTCACCGCAGTCATTGACGCCATCACACTTCCACCGGATGGGAACACAGCGGTGGTTGTCGCAGCGGAAATCTCCCAGGGGGTCACAGGTCAACTCCTCTGTTGGAGCGATGAAAGTGAATCGTGACCAAATTGAGCAGAGAAGGTTTTGCAATGCGGCACATCAACTTTAAGCTCTTTAGACCGTTCACTACCCTTAAAAGAATGTCTTTGAGTAGAATTTACTTCTGGGAATTTATGGCAGCTATTTTATATTGTTTTTCTGTTCTTCCTGTTGCTTCTAAACATTTTTGAAAAAGGCTTGCTTAGTGTTTTCACATCAGAAAGATCAAATGGAGTTGAATCAGTTAGGCAGAGATTTCCATAATTGGAGACATCTTCATTTGGTTTGATTTTCTTTGATATTAGGAGGAGAAAGTCACATTGAAACTTCACACTTTTATGACAATTGCTGCAACAACAATTGATGGCCTGAAGTGCTTTTCAGAAACCGAAAAAAGAAAAGAAAAAAAGTAATCCCAGCTGTCGCATCACTTGTTTGGTAATACAATTTCGAGTAAAATAGCTTTAAAGTCCCATTTTGACCACCTCCTGATTAATTGTATAAGCGTTCCCATCCTTTTGACTATGATTATGCTGTTTTTGGGCTTAATAAAAAAAAACCTCTGTCGTTTTATTGAACATGGTTTCTGCAGATTTGCCTCTGAGTTGTGGGCGGGACTGTTGGAGCGGAGTATGCCACCCCCTCTTCTCGTCCCTATTGCTGAGGGCTCGAAGCAGGGAGCTTGTGACCTACCTGCCCAGCATATTTTCTATTTCACAAATATGATCTTTTTCAAACTGCATTTTATGGTCTTCTCCTGATTCAGGACGATTTGGATAAAGAAATATTCAGAAATGCAATTTTGAGCATAATTGTCTTTATACAAGTCCTCCACCATTAGAAAAATGCCACGCGAATTTGTTAAAAACTCAATGCTCATTGGAGATAGCCCTTAAAGCAGTTTTTCATATCTGTCAAAAAATGTACCGGTAGAAATCAAAGGAAAAACTCACCTCAATGAAAAAAAAGTTTCTGCCTTAGCAAAGAGAATTCATGACATATCTGATATTTTGAATTGTATAAATGACTTTAGAATACTTGCAAAACATAAGCATCAATATTTTACATCAAAATAGTTTTGTGCAACTAAAAATCTAACTTTTTCTCAACAAACAAAACATTTTTAGTTTTGCGCCACACAATGTGCTGTTTTGTTGCCTATGTGTTTACAGAAAATGACTGACCGCAGCCTTCTTCATCACTGTTGTCGAGGCAGTCGTTGGTGCCATCGCACCGAGCCCACTGAGGAATGCAGCGGTAGTTTGTCCTGCAGGAGAACTCTGTATCCTCATCACATTTGTAGTCTGGACCCACTGAAGGGGGGGGGGACGACAACATTATATTAGTGATGAGATTTGAGGAGACAGGTAGAAATGGAGGTGAGATGGAAAACACACTTCAAGATGGGGGAAAAGCTAGTTTGGAAGTTGGAGAGAGACAAAGATTCTGTTCTCTTGAGCAGAAAAACAATGAGGCAAATAGTTTGTGACACCAATATTTGTTAAACCCCACAGTGAGTGCAATCTAGCATAATTAATTCAGTCAGATTATGCTATAGTCTATACTAATATTATTCTGTGTCACTGAAAAACATAAATCTATGCTCGATTAAACTGTCAAGTTGTTCTCCCACAGTGCACTATTGTAATCAATATAGTTGAGTCTTAATAGATTAAACTCAAAAGGATCGCTGTTCCATCAGCTAGTAGATGTGTCTTACTACAGGTTTCATATGGTTCATCAGATCCATCTCCACAGTCATCCTGAGCGTCACACACATAGCTTGAAAGTATACAGCGGCCATTGGTGCACTGAAACTGTCCCGGGCTGCAGGTCTTCTGGGCACAGGTCTCTGGATCTTCATCACTGCCATCAGAGCAGTCAGTCACTCCATCACAGTGCCAGGAAACTGGGATACACTTCTTGTTTTTACACTGGAACTGGTTTGAGTCACATCGGTGATCACCTGCAGGAACATCAGATAGGAAAATCCACATCTTTTGACTGTCTAAACCGAGCTGAGGTGTTTAAATGTTAGTGTCTTACTGCAGAGGGCAGCGTCCTCGTCTGAGCCATCGGGGCAGTTTGCATGACCGTCACAAATAAAACCAGGGTAAGTGCAATTCCCGTCTTGACACTGGAACTGGCCCACAGGGCATAAGCGAGGTGGGCAGGTCTGAGGCTCATCTGAGCCATCCCCACAGTCCGAGTGGCCGTCACATTTCCACCATATGGGAACACACCTGAGGAGGGAAATAGCAAAAATGACTTTTAGGTCTTTTATACACTACAGGGGACTACATGTTCTTAATTTTTTTAGAGATCCACATCAATATCAAGTAGAGTTATTTTTGGATAAAGACTTTGAAACACCAATATAAACCTCTCATTATCCCCACAGCGGAACTGGGTGCTGGAGCAGTCAGCGACACACTGGATCTTGAATCCTATAGCCAGGCCGATAAAATTATCTGGACACTCGCAGGTAGCTCTCTGACCACCTGGCGCGATCAAACACAGATGACTGCAAGTCAGGTAATGGGACGAGCAGGGGTTTTCACCTGGAAGATAAAGGGACAAGAAAACAGAGTTTGCTTCCATCTGCCGGGGCTCCAGGACTTTAAGCACATTGTTTTTTACATACTTCTGGGTTGTCTGTAGGGATGGTAGACATGAATGTCAAAGGGTCGGTGTGTGTTGTTGCCCATGTTGGTGCGCTGCTCTCCAGTGTACTTGTGGGCTTTTTCCACAGAATGTGTGTTCCAGTCTGTCCAGTAGACCCAGTCTTCAAACAGGGACATCGCAAAAACGTGGGGAAGTGTACCAGCAATGGCCCGGTGTCGGTTCTGGCCATCCATGTCTGCAAAGCTACAATATTCGGTACAAAATCAGTGAAATAGTTTAAAGGATTATCAATAAAAGGGACAAGAATGAAGCATAGACAATTGAAACATATAAAGGTGCCTTTGACTTACTCTAAAAAGTTCAGATGTGAATCAGCAAAAAAGATCTTGTTGGTTGTGTAGTCAATGGTCAGCGCGTTAGGCCACTCCAGCTTGGTTGTGATGATGGCACTGACATTGTTTCCATCCATGCCAGCTCTGCCAATGTAAGCATCAGCGCTCCAGTCAGTCCAGTACAGCCATCTTGGGAAAAGAAACAAGAGGAAGAAGAAAACAGGTGGATGAGGAGAAGTTTAAATATGGTTCAAGGCAATTCCTTTCTCTGTGTTGATGTACCCATATTTGGGGTTGAGAGCTATAGCACGTGGTTTGCTGATAAGAAAAGTGTCATTTCCATTTTTGAAATGTCCCGAAAGCAGCTTTTTCTTGTAGCGTCCATCCAGCTCCACCACATGAATAGAGCCATAAAAGCCATCCACCCAGTACGCCTTTCTGTGGATCACAAAGAAATAAAATGATAATGGGAGTTTCATGCTCAGAGGATGAACTTCTTTAGACCTTCGTTATAACACACCTTCCCACCCAGTCCACTGCCAGACCCTGAGCTCCTGCTACATTTTCCACCAGCAGCTCCCTTTCGCTGCCATCAAAACGCATTCTCTCGATCTTTCCTGTCCCAGAATCCAGCCAGTACAGTCTCTTCTCAGAATGGTCATAATCTATAGCCACCACGTTGGTCAGCCCCTGCAAGACTATACTCAACTGGGACCCGTCAATGGTTAAATTGCGGATGTAGTAGCGATTGCTGTACAACAGATATGGAGCGACGCCACTGTTCTGACGGCAGGTGCGTCCGTCGGGTTCACGGATGTAGCCTGGAGCACATTTGCAATGGTACGAGCCAACAGCGTTCTCGCAGATCTGGCTGCAGACTGTAGGTGTGGTGGCACACTCATCCACATCCTCGCAGGCTTTGCCGTCTGGCATGAGTTGGTAGCCTGGGTTACAAGAGCAATAATACCCAGTGAGGGTATCGGTGCAAAGTTGAGCACACTTGTGAACGGATGGGTTGAGACACTCATTGATTCCTAGAGAGAAAAGAAAACAAAGTATACACCAGTTTAGTGAGATTCTGTTAAACCAAACATAATTGCATTCATTAAATGAACAACAATGTTTCTTACCACAGCCCTTTTCATCGCTGCTGTCCTGGCAATCTTTCTGCCCATTGCAGACGTTGTTAATATCAATACACTCCCCTGACTTGCACAAGTATTGCTGTGGAGAGCAGGTAGGTTGAGGTGTAGTGCACAAGCTCTCTACCTCATCGGAACCATCCAAACAGTCATTGTCCCCATCGCAAATGTAGTAGGTAGGGATACACGCCCCGTTACCACAGGTGAACTGGTTGCTTCTGCATGTGTCATAGGTGCAGCCCAGTTCGTCACTGCCATCTCCGCAGTCGTTCACACGATCACATCTGTTCAACAGGAATCATTATTCACCATCATATTCAGCTGATACCCAGTTTCTAACCTTTAGAATCCAACTTATCTCACGCTTACTGGTAATGCAACAGGATGCAAAGCCCGTTGGAACAGGCAAACTCATTCATGTGGCAGGTCCGGTTTGGACAGTTCTGGAGCTCATCGGCTGCATTTGCGCAGTCTCTCTCCCCATCACACACAAGGTTCAGAGGAATACAGCGGGGGTGGCCAGGGTACCAGGTTGGACAGGTGAACTGGGCAGGACTGCAGGTACGCTGACCTGCAGGCATCAGAAATAATTCAAAAGGTTTCAGATAGTTTAAATAATTATGTCAATGCAAGAGACTTTTAAAAACAATCCCACATTAAGCAGCTGAATTTCTTCTTTCATCTGCTTATATTCAAGCACTGGGTCTACTGAGGATTGTGTCCAAAGTTTAAAGATTAGTCAAATGAAGGAAAATTAAACTGTCTATAAAACGTCTTTCAGGTCAGCTCAGGTCAGGGGATTAACCATTTGATGGTGTAACAGATCTAATTAAAAGTAAAATAATAAAGCTACTTTATCTTGGTGAGTGAAATCCCAGTTTCAAACCTGAATTAATTAGTACCAGCTTTGGGGATCCACAAGAGAAGTGTGCTTTGTTTAATTTCTTTGATTTAATATTTTATTCCACTAGTTTTCTCTAGCTGTCCACTGGTTTTCTCATATTTCTAGAATATATCACCTTGAATGTGTTACTATAGTGACACTGTAGTAAATATAAAGTAATATTGAAGGATAGTCTCACCACATTGCAGCTCTGGAGCTTCATCGCTGGTGTCCCAGCAGTCATTGTTGCCATCACAAACCAATGCATTAGGGATGCAGTTCCCATTGGTACAAGTGAACTGGTCTGATGCGCATGTTCTGATCTGATCCTCTTTACAGGTACATAAACAGAAATCATTTTTAGTCATGTAATAGTTTGAGGTATTTACTTGTCTTCCAAATCATAAAACAAATCAGGTCCTGTGTTTATCATTTGAGAAATGATGCAGATGACTCACCACAGGAAAGAGGTTCATCTGTCCCATCAGCACAGTCTTTGATGGAGTCACAAACCCATGCTTGAGGGATGCATTTCCCCGCATCACACTGGAACTTATCCGAGGCGCATGTGCGACCAGCTGATGTAGAGTAACAAAAAAGTTATAAACATAAAGGTACCGGTAATCATGTTTTTGTATTGTTATTTTTCTTTTACACTCTCTTCATCAAAGTTAATCTTACTGCAGAAGAGGGGATTTTCATCACTGTTGTCACCACAGTTGTTATAACCATCACAGAAGGTTTCGGGGTAGATGCAGATGTTGGTGTTCTGGCACTTGACTTGGCCAGCAGGGCATGTGCGGTCAGCTGTGGAGAGAACCATAATTCTCTCATTGAAAGTGCTTTAAACATAACCTCCAACAAATAACCCCCATATTTAGCCCACTGAGAATAAAAGAAATGGAGAAAACCTTAAAAATGTTGCAGTTTGTGTGCAGTAATCTGTCAAACTCACGGCAGTTAATTTCATCAGAGGTGGTGTCGTCTCGACAATCGTTGTGGCCATCACACACAAAGGACGCGCTGATGCAACGCCCATTGGCACAAGTGAACTCAGTTTCAGGGTTACATGTGGGAAAAGGGCAGCTCAGCTCATCACTATTGTCTCCACAGTCGTTTGTGTAGTCACAGAGGTAGCTCAGTGGGACGCAGCGGCCATTGTCACAGGTGAAGTCCAAGGCTGAGCAAGTGTGGAAAGCTGGAAGGCGTTAGAAGTTTTTGCTATTATTGTGTTCATGTGGCAAACCAATCCTAATTATTATAAGTAGGAAGTTGGAAAAAAATCCAGATTTCTCACCACACACTCTCTCAAGTTCATCTGAATTATCCTGACAGTCATTATGGCCGTCACATTTCCACCGTGATGAGATACAGTTTCCATTCATGCAGGTGAACTGCTCAGGCTTGCACCGCTTTCCTGTGTCTACGATGCAGTCTTTGCCATTGTTAGCCAAGTACCAATCCCCCTCATGAGGACACTGACACTCTGGGCCCACTGGACCTGAAGGACATTTTTTTTTAAAGTAACAATTTTAAAATACACAAGATACAAACTGGATTAAAAAAAGGTGATATCAAGATTGGACAGAGTAAATAGAGATTAATTCAATTTGTGTATATAGTGTAAGAAATTAACATTTTAATAACTATAAAGACACAAAACCTGATGCAAGTCCCACAATTTTTACAGTTTTTCTGTTTATTGCTCCTCATTAGGGATGTTCCTCAAGATCTACTCACTGGACCAAATAATTTTAGTAGATCAGGGTTACACAGTCCTATTGCATCCCCATAGAGGAAAATCTGGGTCTTGTGGGCTCAATGATACATCTGCTCTTACCAGAAACACAGATATGACTGCAACCTCCATTGAACTGCTGGCAGAAGCTGGAGCAATTCTCTTGCTTGGATGCAGCATAAACGTGAATGTCATTTGGATTATACTGCAAGTCCTGGGCTAACACTGCAAAGCTAGACCCATCTTCTTTTCCAGCCCTGAAAACAGCTCTTTCAGTCCAGTCGGTCCAGAAGATGTCCTGCTGGAAGACAGCCAAAGCAAAAGGGTAGACGGCTCCCCGTACGATCACTTGCCGGTTCTCTCCAGTGAGTGTGGCGCGTTCAATTTTGTCTCTGTAGAAGGAAATAGGAATGAAAACATTAAACTGGAAAACCATTAAATTTTATTACATGACACTGTAAAACCTGGACTTACAGTGTTGCATCAGTCCAGTAGAGCATCCTTTCCTCATAGTCAATGGTCAGACCATTGGGTGTTGTTAGACTGCTATTGATGATGGGAGTTCGGAAGTTTCCACCCAATGTGGCCCTCTCAATCTTAGCCGGATAGCCCCAATCAGTCCAGTACAAATAACTGAAGAAACGAGAAGTAGACACATATATATAAGGAAGACAAAAGGAAGACAAACAACAGAGTCCTGCTTTTACCCGTAGCATGGGTCAACAATAATGCCTCTGGGACTGTTGCCATGGGCAATGACCGAGCGATTAGATCCATCCATCCCTATTGATTGGAGATTTCTTTCGCCGTAGTCCGTAAAGTAAAGACGATTATTTACCCAGTCATAGGCCAGCCCCTCTGGATAAGACAGGTCTGTGATGCAAGTGGAGAAAACACAAAGATAGCATCAAACCAGGAATATGCAAAAAGGATTCAGCTTGAAATGCTATTCTCACCTGAGGCAATAATGACCGGAGGGCTGGTGACAGATGTTGCATAGACATAACCAATTTTGCTTCTTCCAGTTCCCAAATACTGGGTGAAAAAGATTCGCTTTCCTCTTACGTCATAGTCCAGGCCAATGATTTTGTAGCCCAAGTTAACTGATGGAAAGGGAGTGCTGTGGTCTTCTGGGTCTAGCCTCATGCTGTTTAGTGTGTAATCTGTGCTGAAAATAAGAAACTCTTGGAGCCCATAGCCACATGAAACTCCATTGCTGAGGAGTGATCCATGAGCGCAGTCACATTTGGGTTTGGCCTGATCTGGAATGGCAAAGCAAAGCTGCTGGCAGCGGCCATTGTTATCTTGGCAAGGGTTGAAGCCCACCAGGTTGGCAGATGTAGGCTGAACATGAGGATCAAAGATGGTGACATCCTTCAGCTCATCCAGACTGTCTCTGATGACCTGGTGATATAAGTATTAGGTTTTTAGATTTAAAGACGAAACAGCATTTTATGGGGTCCCTTATTAACCCAAGTGTGAAAGGACCAGTGTGAAAGGACCAGTGTTTATAACAAGGAATTCCTTGGAATCCATAACATGTAAAATAAAATCTTAATCCCTGTCATGGTTTTGCCTACTCAGTATGTTTTTGTTCTAAGCGTTGGAAGTTATACATGTGTTATATTAAAAAAATAGAACGCACACAGCAAATTTTGTGTGAAACAAAAGCAGTTTTCTTACCTCTGGGTTGTCGGTATTGTCTGGGCTTTTACTGGCTTGAAAGAGTTTTCTAAGATTTTTATCAACCCACAACATGTTGTTCCCAAAAATAGACATCCCTGTTGGAGATGGGTAGCGACTTCCATATCTGATAATCCTTCTCTGTGTTCCATCTATGGCCATCCGGGAGATCATATCAAGAACATCATCTGTCCAGTAGAGGAAGCTAGCAGTGTAATCAACTGTTAGGCCACGCGGTGATGCTAAGCTTTCAGAAGCCAACACTGTGCGGTTTGTGCCGTCCAAAAAGGCCCGCTCAATCTTGGGTGTTTGGCCACCATCAGTCCAAAAGAGGAAGCGATGTTTGGGGCTGACCGCCACGTCTCTGGGCTGGTCTTCAGAGCTCTTAAGGAGAATCTTTCGGAAAGTGGTGTTGATGGCAAGAACCTCAAGCAGCGTCTCGCTTTCAAAAGAATTGGTAAAGTACAAGTTACCTGAGGAAGTGAACAGTAAAATTAGAAATGACAAGAACTACTATCCTTACAAAAATATTTCTGTAAATTTGTCTCCAAATAACTGGTAACTCCAAATATTACTGCAACACTTTTTCTAAACAGACTGAATTCATACCTGCAATCCAGTCTACAGCCAGACCCTGGATGCCTCTGGTTCCAATACCAGAACCAATGATTTGGGTGTTACCTGCTCCATCAGTTTTAGCCCGGTAAACGCCGTTGTAAATGGATGAAGTTCCATTGGTACTCCAATAAACAAAACCAGATTCAATATGCAGGTCCACTTTTCCTATACGGGCATATGAAGCTAAAAACAGACACATAGTTAGCTGAATCAATAACTAAACTAAAAAATTGTATCTAATATGTAAAGTCGTATGCTACAATCACACCAGGAATGTGACGGGTGTTCCTGAACACATGTTTAGCATATGTTGTTCACATTGGATGTCGCCTTCTGATACTAGCACATTTCTGCCATGAGGCATGTTGCAAAATCCTAAAGCTGTACAAATCTGGCAAAGTTTGAAAGAGCTGGTGTCACATAATTCACACCTACCGCAGTTTTTTAAACAATTTTCAAGTAGTTGGTACTTCTTTGAGTTGAAAAGGACGCCATCTATATGTCACTACCAAATTCACGTCTCTGATTGGTCAAAGTTCAACCTGGTTTAACTTTGTACCTAGAGTCCAAAATTGGTGGTAGAAACTTGTGTTGCTACTCCAGAGGGCGAGAGTTTAGAACACAGAAGTCCAAAACGCACATTTATGCGTGTTTAAATAGACTTTTCGCTAAAAGAGGTCGCTTGAATGCACATTGCCATGGGTGGTGTGAAGGTAGTTTTAGACATCTTACAGTTAAGAAAAAACCCTAACTTACTCCCTGTAATGGGCGGCATTGCCTCAGAGTGGTCAGAGCTGTTGATGTGGAAGCCACGAATAAACTCTGAGCTGGAAATGATGGCAAAAGATTCATACTGTTCACAGCGGGTGCCGTCATGGGAAGGGATGAATCCGGTGGTGCAGGCGCAGGTCTTCTTATTGTCTGGTTTGGGAAGACACAGGTGTGGACAGCCCCCGTTGTTGGTGCTGCAGGCGTTCGTTGTTCCTGCAGAGTCTGAGGTAGGACAGAAAATGCCATTTAAGAGAATTGTTAAATTCCTTTGCTTCACGAAAACAATTGCACAACAAGACCGGTGAGTTTTTTTCCTCCGCATTACAAAATGCTTCTTTACAGTAGTTTTCTTCTACATGAACCAGTTCTGGGAGGGGTTTGTGCAGAGCTGGTTTAGTAAGATTAGTTAACCATGGCAACACAAAAAACAGACAAAAAAGTGAAAAACAGATGCTAAAAGTATGTGAATGCACATACCATCCCTTGCATGCACTTTGAGAGCATGCAGGCCAGACATGCCACTCCTCATCACCACCATGTTGGCCCCAGTCTCCTTGTCCACCCTCTCAATGACTTCGTAGTCCGTGTCAGTGTAGTAAAGGTAATTCTGGTAAACTGACAGGCCCCAAGGATGAGACAGACCACTGACCACCGTCACCCGTGTTACTCCATCCATGGTGCCACTCTCAATCTGGATGAAAAGGTAAGAGCAATTACTATTGAAAGAGAAACCATTTATTTAGAGCATGCAAGACTGAAGTGTTTAAATTGTCGGTGTTGAAGAAACTTGTGTGAGATTGTATTATTTTTTCTTAAGGAGAATATCGGTTTCTTCCTCAAAGGTGAAGCAACTTGGTTATTTGAAAAATTCCTTTTATTTAACTGCTATTTTTACAAACCTTTCCTGAGCCTGCCACACCCCAGTACAGCTTCCTGGCTGAGATGTCAGCAGCAATAAACCCAATATTTTCCAAGTTGCCCGTGTAAAGGTTTCTGAGGTTGCTTCCATCCATATCGGCACTGGCAACCTTTGGAGGAACTCCAGTGTCTGACCCTTTGTCTGTCCAAAACAACTTTCTGTAAGAAAAACAATGCCTGTGATTTCAGAAATGGTTTTACTTATCCAGGTGTCTTTTTTAAAACTATATTTTTATTTTACACACATATGTAAATCAAATATAAGATATAAATGCCATTAGTTTTTACCCTCGTGCTGGATCCAGAGCAATTCCAATGGGTTTTCCAGGTCCTTCTGGTTTGCCATTTGATGCAATGAGGGTCTTTCTGTATTTCTCATCTCCGTCCACACGAATAACCTTATAGCAAAGTTAATTTAGTTACGTTAGGGCACACAAGCAAATATATCCAAACCAATAAAGATGTAGTCAGACCAAAACATTTGGAAAAAAAGAGCTTTACAGAAGAAAACCCTCTTGTTTTTCTAGACTGATTACATATTGTTCAAAATATAGTTTACTTTTCTTGTAACATTAGAGATAAATAATTTGATTTCTAGTGGCTAAAGACACTGGCCACATGTACTAAAGCTTTACTTTATTTTAGTTAGACTTGTCCTTGATAACACAAACTGATTTTTTTTTACTTACTTCAATGGTTTTGCTAGTTGGGTTGGTGTAAAACATTAGCCGGCTGATCCAATCAAAAGCCAAACCAGAAGGCGAACCCATGACAGCGGCTGGAGCAAACTCAGATCTGTTAGTCCCATCAGTTTTTACTCGCCAAATCGATCTCTGTAATCAAATAATATTCAGAAACCATAAATTTTAGAAACAAGAATTTCACTAAAGAAGCCAAAGCATTCACCTTCACTCTAGACCATTATTAAATACACTGAAAGCATATCCTTACTAATGTCTCCAAATTGTCAGGTCAAGAGGTCTACTTACAGTGCTTTGTACCCAATAGACGAACTCCTCCTGATCGTCAAAGTCAAGGTCTTGGCCCTGGCTGATGGCAAAGATGGGAGCCATAGCATTATTGGATGAGTCGGCCGGGTCCAAAGGAATGCCAAGAATCACAGAATCACTAGCCACCATCAAGAAGGGAGCGTCATCTAGCACAGAAATTAAACCAAAATAGAACAACAAATTATACTAAAAACCAAGGTCCAGATGGAGCAGAAACAATGCAAAACAGGTATCAATTAGATAAAATGAAATACATGTGTTACAATATAATTCCTGCTTGGTTGAGAACACGTACAGCAGCGCAGAAAGCCTACCTTTGACACAGGTACGTTTGTCATCATTCAGCTTCCAACCAGAGGGACAGTGGCAGGTGTAGTACCTGGGTCTCAGGGTTGACAGCAAACACAAGTGAGAGCACAGATGCTCACTGCATGGGTTGACAGCTAAATACAGATAATAAAATGTTACACTCTAAAAAAAACATTAAATCTGGTCACACCAAAATTAGATTAACCAAGATCACATGTTACAGGTAATTTTTTAGACTGACTTTGGAAAGAAGTAAGTTTGTAAGAAACAAGTCAATGTTCTTTTTCTGAGCTACCTGCTGGCTGTTTGATGGGATGATCCATTACAATGCCCATGGGCTGGTAGGCACTGCTCATCAAAATGGTAATGTTCCCTCCATGGAACTTGTTTGTACTCATCACTTTGCTGGTGTACTGCTCTGACCAGTAGATGCTGTCCTCAAAGATAGTCATACCATGTGGGTGCTGCAGAACCTATCAAGAGGCAGCCATGCAGGCTTTTAAAATACTTTTAAGATACTGGAGAAATTACTAAACTTTATACTACCTAAAGAAGTTATGGTCTGTATTGATTTGTTCCATTTTCTTAATAAACAGAAACCTACCATATCACTTGCCATGACCTGATGACGATTGCTGCCATCATAGTCGCAGTAGTCGATGTATTTAAGGTAAGCATCAGCAAAGTAGACTCTCCGGGTGGTGTAGTCCAGGGCTAAGCCATTGGGCCAGTAGAGTTTAGTGCTGACGATGACTCTCCTCATGGCTCCATCCATGCTGGCACTTTCAATTCTCGGATTCTGACCCCAGTCGGACCAGAACATCAGGTTTGTACTGAAAGCAAAGTGGTATAAGAGCTGTTTAATTAAACAATTCATAGTCCCAAAAACTTATTATTTAGTAACTACTTACTGGTTGCGAGGGTCTAGAGCAAGTCCACGGGGGCTGGTAACATTGGTGTTTAAGAGAACCTTTCGAAAGCGACCATCCAGAGTGGCTACTTCGATGCACTCCAAGTCAGAGTCAGTCCAGTAAAGGTTTCGTCCCACCCAGTCCACAGCAATACTCTCAGGAACCATCAGACCAGAGAAAACCTTAAACATGGATCAGATAAGACAACAGTTGAGAATCTTGCGTTTGTCAGCTTTACTTTGCTGCTGCAGCAAAAAATATTGGTGTCCTGGTTAAGGTGTGCTGCTTATACTTTTACTGTCTCAACTATTGTTTCACTTACTTCCTTTTTGTCTGTGCCATTCTGGTAGGAACTCCATATCTTTTTCTGAGAGGCATCAGCCCAGTATATTTTGGATGTGACGCGGTCAAAGTCGACAGTCACAATGCTAGAACCTGTGACAACTGGTCGACTCTCTGGTGGTTCCTGGTTGAGCTTGTTTGCAATAATCTGGTTGCGCTTTGCAACCAAAAGAACAGCTGCCTGCCGGTCTGAGAGGAGAAATGTGTCTCAACTAATCCACATAGCAAAAACACACATATACTTATTCTACACACAAGCTGTCTAAACATCGTTTTGTGCTGAGAATGCTTATTCTATATAGAGCTACATGACTGTTTTATATCTAAAGACTGAAAAACAGATATCTTTTTATTACCTATGAAGCCTGGTATGGCTCTGCACAGTTCAGTTCTGTTTTGTTTTGCTGCTTACCTATGGCTTTACAGGTGCGTCCATCAGGCTCCAAGAGGTAGCCGTCTGAACAGTGGCACCTAAAGGTGCCTCTCTCATTGTAGCACTGTTGGCTACAGAAACCAGGAATCAGGCATTCATTGATGTCATCACAAGTTTTGGAGTCATTGAGGAGCTGGAATCCCGGTGGACATGTGCACTGAGCACCAAACGGACCCTGGATACAACCATCGCTGCAGCCTCCATTGTTTAGAGCGCAGTCTTCTTGGTCTTCATAAAAGTAGATGACAGCAAGCGTGAATGCTATGGACCTTTTATTTTTGATAAATCTCGTTGCTGAGACACACCTTGGTACATAAGAATACTTACTGCAGATTGGAGACTCATCTGCGCCATTGGGACAGTCTCTCTTTCCATTGCACACCTTGTCCAAGTCAATGCAAATTTGATCTGTGGGGCATAGCCATTGCCCAGAGGGGCAAGTAAAGGGAGGAGTTGGGCAGTTCTGCTCATCACTCATGTCCCTGCAGTCATTCTCTCCATCACACAACCAGCTCATTGGAATGCACATCTTGTTGGCACACTGGAAATAACTGGATAGGCAGGTGACAGCCGGACAAGTGTTGTGCTCATCAGATCCATCCTCACAATCTGGGTGTCCGTCACATTCCCAATTAGCTGGGATACAGAAACCATCCATCTGACACTGGAACTCATCATCATGGCAAAGCCCTGGACCTCTGGTGGCTGCAAGACCCCAAAAATATTTGCAAATGTCTTAGAAACAGCACAGTGCAAATTCTTTAAGCCTATATGGTAATTTGTTTTGTTTTTTGGCAACTTACGACAGTTCCGTTCATCCGAATGATCTCTACAGTCAAACACTCCATCGCAACGATAGCTTGAACTGACACACTGGTCTCCACTGGCACAAGCAAACTGATAAGACTGGCAGGAAAACTCTTATAAAGTAGAGAAGAAGAAAAACAGAAAATAAGAAAACACACATTTTTATTGTTCTGGTTTAAGCATGCGTTAGATGCCATTGCCTACCGCAATTTTTTTCATCTGAGCCATCCAAGCAGTCTTGATCTCCATCACATACAAAGTAGCTGCTGATACAGCGATGGTCAGGACACAAGAAGTAGCCCGGGCGGCAGGTGGATATGCTCGAATCTGACAATCACACAGAGCTTTTCTGTCTTTTCAGTTTCTAAAGGTAACATCTGTTTCTGCATTATTTCATTATCATGAAAGCGTTCAAAAGCTATAAACCTACTGCAGTTGCGTTCATCGGAGCCATCTCCACAGTCATTGTCCCCATCACAAAGCCACGCTTTAGAGACACACCTTTTGTTGTCACAGGTAAAGTATTCAGATGAACAGGTGGATGGAATATAAGTGGGACAGTTAACTTCATCAGAGCCATCTCCGCAGTCATCCATCCCATCACAGCGCCAGCTGGAGTATATGCAGTGCTTGTTGTTGCAAGTAAAGGCAAGTGGAGAGCAGCTTGTGCCTGGTAAAAACACATAAGGATATGATTTGTTTTGTTAAAACTATTTACTTAGGTATGAAATTACGTTGCTCCACTATAAAGTTTTTACCGGTGTCAGTGCAGTTAGCTTCGTCGGTTTTATCCACGCAATCAAAAATCCCGTCACACCGGTAAGAGTTGGGCCTGCAGCGCCCTTCATCACATTCAAAAGAGAAGTCACCGCAGTTGTTGTCGGGTGGAGGCACAGAATCATCCTTGATGCAGTCTCTCTGATTGGCTTGGAGCTTCATTCCATACGGACATCCACACACACGGGTGAAGGAAGGGGTTGGGAAGCAGAAGTGACTGCAGAGACCGTTGGGGACCATGTTACACCGGCTGGTGAAGGCTGAAGGAGAATGTCAAAGAGGTCAGAAAGTTCCCAGACTGGAATTTCTTGCTAAGCCTCGTCTAAAATAATGCTGTGAACTTACTGCTGTGGAGATCAGTTGAGTAGGCCTTTATGTTCATGATGCCAGTGACTCCTTGTCTGATCATAATGCTTCCTCCTGCGTCTCTCTTTCTCATCTCAAATATTGCTCTTGTCCTCGTGTCAGACACATATAGGTAGTCTGATAGAGGGAAAGGTTTAATTAGAAAGATTCAGATATTTAGAGTATTTTGAGTGGAAATGCTGACAAAGGAACCTCAAAACTTCAAAACCAATATATCAATATATCAAGGTTACTGCATAGTTTGGGTTCTTTTATGGCATTAATAAGCACAGCAGAATTTCATATTTTTCGTGGCTGCAGGATAAATAAAACCACACATGCTTTGTGAAGTCCTCAAGCGTTGGAAAATCCAGAAGGTTACCTGAATAAACTGTCAGCGAGTAGGGCTGAGTGATCTGGCCGATGTTGGTGAACGTTTGTCTGCCAATTCCTACAATGCCAATGGAACCAATCTGATCCAGGAGAGAATCTACCCAGTACAGCTTGTCCATCCTGTTAAAACAGCCGTCACAAGTGACCAAAGAAAAGCAGGCCTGAAATCCTTTTACTTTGTTAAAAAACGTGCTTAAATGGGTCACATTTGTAATCTATGTTATTACACGTAGTCAAGAGCGAGTCCATAAGGCCATCCCAGAGTTGTGTTGACCAGAGGAACGGCGTTGCTCCCATCCGGGAAGGCTCTCATTATGACTGCAGGCCGGTACCAGTCAGACCAGAACAAAAACCTGTATATCAATTTACGATTGAACAGTTAAAAAAAAAATGGAAAGGAAGGTTTTCTTTTTTAAGTTTCTATCCTGCATGTTGCAGTTACTTCAGAAAACTACTATGTACTACTGTTACTATCACAGGATGTTAAAATCTGTCATTTGTTTTAATTTTGTAATAAAAGTATCATACATTCATGGGATAAAATATAAATGGAAAAACTGATGAATGGAAATTGTTGTTCCTACCCAGCACTAGGATGAACAGCAATTCCCTTTGGATTTCTGAGTCCAGTAACAATGTCTCGTCTGGATTTGTCTGTAACTTTGAAGGCCACCACTGCTCTGTAGGTGGTTGTAGTCCAAAACAAAACCTTGGAGGTCCAGTCATAAGCCATAGCATCAATTATCCCCACTCTGTAGCCCGTCAAAATCTGCTGAACTGAAAGAGCAAAACGTCATTGCTGAGAATACTGATATAACCAATTCTATGTGAGGAAAACTCACCTGTGCCATTCAGGTTAGACTTATACACTAGGCCTCTTGACCTATCGTTGTAAAAGATGGCTCCCTCATTCCCATCAAACTCCACCGCAGAGCCAGAAAGAGATGTTCCTAGTCCTGTTAGGGGAAGTGTTACGTCTTCCTGAAGGGACAAGTTCAGAGGGATTCCCCGCACTGCCAGAGAGGTGGCCAACAACAAGTAGTCCTTCACCTCTGTTAACAGAAAATTCGGTTACCTATAAGCTTTCATACTGCTTATGTCTGAACCACAAGTTCCTCTACATTCATTTCCTGAAGAAAAACAACATTTTTTGAGATAGTAAAATCTGGCTTAAATGAGCAAAAAATACTAAAAGACATTCACAAACTGAAGCTAAGGATACTTTGTCTTCTAGAAAAGGAAAACTCACTAAAACAGGTTCGTCGATCAGTCTGTAAGTCGTATCCATAGCGACACTTGCAGCGAAAACCCAAACCATCGTTGTCTGTGCGATGACTCAACACACAAATGTGCTGACAGCCACCATTGTTTCTGCCACAGGGGTTCATAGCTGTAGAAAAAAGGAGAGTCACTTCACTACAACACTTTAGTGTTCATCCTCTTCCGTAAGGATAAAGCTGGTTGTTTTTTGTCTCTAAAATTGGAGAGAAAAAATTGGAGAGAAATGTACCAAATTTTGACTAGCTGGGAGAAAAACCTTGAAGTCTGAATTCCTTCTGAGTAAAAATATTTGTCTGCTCACCAAAAGGCTGCAGGACAGGGTGTGCCACCGCAACATGGCCTGGCACATTTGTGGTACGATAGAGAAGGGTCGGGTTGCTGCCGTTGAAGCGATTGGACCTGATCACACCCATCTTGGTCCAGTCAGTGAAGAAAACATGATTTTCAAACACAGCTATCCCAAAAGGATGTGGAGACTGGGTTGCTCCATTAAGGACTATTCTCCTGAAAATGAATCACACCTTTTATTCCCAATTTTCAGATACAATAACCTTTGGGTTAAAACTTTTTCAAAGAGAGCACTACCTGTCTAACCCGTTGTAAGTGACAGTCTCCACTGTGTCGAAGTGGCTGTCAGACCAGTACACTCTCTTGGTGATGATATCAAGAGTAATCCCTGTTGGCGTCCCAAGTCTGCTTTTGACCAGTTCTACACGGTTGCTGCCATCCATGAAAGCACGCTCAAGCTTAGACTGCTTGTCCCCGCCACCCTTGTCTGTGAAGAACATGTATCTGCAAAAAAAAAGTACAGGTACTTATTTCCAACAAGCATCTCAAGTTATTATTATTTTTATTATAAAATGCATTTAGTCGCTTTGTTTGACTGAAGCGTGTGAACCCACCCGACTGTTGGATCCAACGCCAGGCCGTGAGGACTCTGCAGATTTTCCGCCACCAGCGTCACTCGATTCCCTCCATCAAAGTCGCACACATCGATGCGTTCCACCAAAACCTCCAAGACGTAGAGTTTCAGGCTGACCCAGTCAACTGCCAGATTCTGGACATCGTGAACTGCAACGCTCAGGACCTCTTTAATATCGTTCCCATCAAAGCTGGCGGAATAAACCTGGCAGGGGAATCGAGGAGCGTAATGTTTCACTGCACTGTGAAGGTGAAGAACAGCTTTATATTAAGGAAAGACACAACCCAGTAAATCAAACTGACCTTTTTTGTGTATGTATCGCTCCAGAAGACTAAGCTGCTGCGCCAGTTGACGGCCACCCCCACAGCATAGCCTCTGCCCTGGGCGGGCACCAGAGTTCTTGCAAAGCGCCCATGGATGTCAGCCACCATCACATCCCCACCGTTTGTGAAAATGAGCTTTGGTAATCCAGCTGAGAAACAAAAGCAGCACATCCATCAGAAATATGTTAGAAATAGACCATACAGTGATTTAAAAAGGCTTTGAGGTCTTCTGTACCTGACACGTTAGCTTTACAGGCATGACCTTGCTCCAAGACATATCCATCCGTGCAGCTGCAGTGGTGTGTTCCAGGACGATCCTCACACAGCTGGTCACAGATTCCCCAGATCTGACAGTCATTGTAGTCTGGGCAGCAGAACAAATATCAAACAGATCAGGGACTGAAATAAAAAATGAATCGCTCATTTTAAAAGCTGAAACAAGCCCTCACCGGTGCAGGAGCGACTGTCATTTGCCACAATAAAGCCATCCGGACAGTAGCATGTGCCTCCCTGAGGAGAAGGGTGGCAAAGGAACTCACAGCTCAAGGTGGAGCAACGATCCAAACCTGTGTAGAAATGGGGAAATAAAAAAAACACACAAACATCAGCATCAAGTTGAAATTTGACCACATTAAAGAGTTTTCATGGAACCATTAAGGGACATCTAAAGAATATCATCATGTAGCCATAAGTCCCTGCATTACAAAACAAAAAAGTTAATGATAAACAAAGTAAGCGTGATAATGATAAGGACAAAATAAATATAACTATAGTGCAGACTCTAGAAAAGCTGACGAGTGAAATGCACCCTATTTCAACTCTGTGACAACATTTACAGCCAACTGAAAGTTGGCTGTAAAAAAAAAAAAAAAAAAAGACGGTGTCACTTTCTCACTCTAATGATGTATTCAGAATGGTAAAGTCCGTTGGTCCAGACCAAGTCCACCTAATTTGGTCCGGATCATGTCCTGAACCCTACGTTTGGTCTGTATTCAGACTGCCTTTCAACTGGACATTTTTGTTTCGAAACAAAACCACACGACTAAAGATCTCTTCAGTCATTGGCCAGGAATGATGAGGCGGAGCACAGCAACGAGAGAATGAAAAGTGGAAGTCCAATCCTTGCAATCCTTCTTGGGATAGTTCACTTATTCAAACTTTGTGTATCACAGATAAATTTTGATCATTTGGATGGTTCTGAGAGGGGTTCCTGGTCCCAGACCCGGTTCCGCTTGGGTGTCATCAGACTGAAAATGTTTTCCGGCTCATCGGGGGAAACAAACTCTGGTTGACTTTAAGCAAACCAAATGTGTTCCGTCTGAATACACCCTTAGAGGTGCCTGGAAACGTTAAGAACTTACTAGATGGTACATCCCTACTTTTACCTTGAGGAAAATGTGCAGGTGAGATGGACTTACCACAGGTTTGCCCTGCTGTGGAGTTGGTCTCATCAGTGCCTCCAGGACAGTCCGGTTTGTCATCGCACACTTTATTTAAGGGTATGCACATCGTGGAGCCCGGGCATCCCCACTCACCAGGGTAACAATCTCGAGAGTCGCTATCTAAACACAAAAAAAACAGACATAAATATAAACATAACAGGGAAAAAAAGGATTTATATCACTTTAAAGTCATCCCTTTTGCCTGTTATCCACTATGTTTAAAGTTTACTAATTCAACTGAAGGACATGAAGCTTCAGCTCAATCGAGTTTTCTCACCGCAGCCCCTCTCATCACTGAAATCCCCGCAATCATTGGACTTGTCACACACCCAATCCTGAGGAATGCATCTGCCGCTGGAGCAAGTGAAGTCACTGCCGCGACAGGTTGAGTACGCTGAAAGAAGAAGGTGTTAAAAGGGGCTTAAAGGACTGGCTACAGGTTTCCAGATGAAGAACAATAGAAGGAGCAACTCCTCATGGCTGCTTCCTCCTTACCGCAGTCCTGCTCGTCACTGTTATCCCCACAGTCATCCCAGTGATCGCACACAAACGGCATAGGGACACAGAAGCCGTTCGCACACTCGAACTGATGGAGAGGACAGTGCTGACTTGCTGGAAAAAGGAAAATCAAAGGCATTACTACCAACACATCCAACAATCTTAGTTAGATCCGCAGATTATTGTCTAAGTAGAGGAGAGTGTTGTTCAAGGTTTCAGTTTTGTAAAACAACAATGACCATAAAGAGCAAAAAACATACAAGCTGGTTTGTTTGGAGGAGAAATGTTTTCTGTCAAGACAACAGCCACAAACTACAAAAAAGGTCATTTCTGATCCCACAGCTGCATAAAAAAAAGCTTAGACTAGAATTCTGAATTTTCTGAAACTTCTTTGCCTTCAGCAGAAAAATTCAGGTTTCAGTTCTTTTGAATCCTGACTTCAATCATACAAGATTTAAAAAATTTAGAGCTGGGAGATTAAAGTCATACATTTGATTTTTTCCAACTTTTTTACAGAAATCTTTCTGATTTATAAGTCAATTTTAATTTTAACAAAAGAAACATTTTTTCATTGGCACACCATTAAAAGTACCCTTGATGTAAATATGCATCAAACTATTTCTGCTCCAAAATGATCTTAACGAAGCCTTCAAGAAAAAAAATGGAATTGTTTTTTTTTATTTAGCTGGAAATAAATTCATACGTCATCCAAACAAAATATGATGACCACAATTAAAACCTAATAGACATGTTGGGAGGTACATGTAAATAGTAGATAAATACGGTATTTTTTGTTGGCCCAGAGAGTGATGCAGTTCTTAAATTTACCCATATGTTTTAAGATTTCAAGTTTAAAAATGCATGTTAAAGATGTAATTTAATGTTGAATTCTTGATTAAAAAGATATAGTAAAGGAGAGTCCTGTATACTCCAATAGCTGTTGATCTCTGTGTACTTACTGCAGTTGAACTCATCAGAACCGTCTCTGCAGTCCTGAAGTCCATTACATCGCTGAGAGTTGCTGTAACAGGCCCCGTTAGCACAAGTCTTCTCAGTGCAGGGTGGATAGTCTGGGAGGAAAAAGAAAGCAAGGAAATAACAACATAATAGTGGATAAGAATATTTAGATTTGTCAAATAGAGTCTTACTGCAGTTGTTCTCATCAGAGTTGTCCACGCAGTCCTTCACGTGGTCACATCTGTATTCCCTGGGGATGCACTGACCCTCTCGACAGGTGAACTGGTCTGCGCTGCAGGTCCGTCCACCTGAAACAAGTTCAGTCCTTCAAATAGTGTTTTTTAAAAGCCACAGAAGGCAATATAACAAAGTTAGATGGGCAAAAGCCTTATATTTATTGAAGATTACCCAGAAGAAAAAAAACATTGAAGATGGGCGATCATTTAAAAACCTACACTGCAAAAATTTGAATGTTAAGAAACTAAAAAGACCCTTATTTGGAGAAAACCTATCTTACTTTTTATCGGTCAAAAGAAATCTTATTAAAACTGTTTTAAATTTTCTTAGTTTGAGAAAACATGTCAAATAATACTGCTCACTAAGATGTGTTTTCTCAAAGTCATCAACCATTCTGCCTATGGGGTAAGAAAGTTTGACTTATTTCTAAGGGGGCCTGTTTTGTCAGTGTACAAAAATTACCCCAAACATATATGTGACAAAAGTAAAATGACCAATAATTTCCTTCTAAAATTACTTGGGAATTTAGAAATTTCACTCACATTTCAGGTTTTAGTGATTGAAACTAAAGATCCACACTTAACACATGAGGTTTTAGAATTTATTACAACTTTTTTGTAGTTTTGATAAAATTTTCAGGTCAATAAAACATTAACGTTTATCATTAGCTTTAAATCAGTCCTTAATATTTACTAGTACTAAAAAATAGATCTGAAGTTATTTGGATTTTCACAATAGTTCTCTGTGTTCTTTACCACAAGCTCTTTGTTCATCTGAGCCATCAGTGCAGTCTTCCTCCCCATCGCAGACAAATCCTAAAGGGATGCATTCCCCACTTGTCAAACACTTGAATTCCTGTGACGTGCATTCCGGCAGTGCTGGAAAAAGATTTTTGAATATAAATAATTAGTTGTAGTCTCAGAATTTTCCTGCTTTTTTTCCTTTTTTGTTGACTCACTGCATTCTCGAAATATACAACTTGCAAATGCATGGTAACACAGATAAAGTATAAGACATTTGCCAGATTTTCTGCAGCTGTAATGTTTACTTACGACAGTTTTGCTCATCTGAATCGTCTGTGCAGTCTTTTGTTCCGTCACATCTCCAGTCCATGTTGATGCATTGCCCATTGCTGCACTGAAACTCATAACTGCCACACCTACCTGTAGGAAAAGATAGACATTTAAGGTCAAGTGTAATTATAATTTGATGGGCATAAAGTCCTCTGGTTGTACCAAATTGCAGCTTTAACGTTAACAACTTCAATTACTAAAAGCTCAGTCGTTTTTAATCAGACCAGGGTACTTGAAAATATTTTTTTTCTTGGACTGAATTGTTTCTAGAATGAATAGTTTCTTTTATTGGAGAGGTGATGGTAATTATTGTTTTGGGTAAGATCTAAGATTATTTACCCTTCGGTAATGATATAAAATGCAATTTTGCACATTTCCTATAAGATCTAAAGTCATTTTTCACATTTGTGGTGGAACTTTTGCAACACGCTGCAGATTGAAACTTTTTCCACCAGAGAAGCTTCCATTTCACACTTTTTGAATAAAACAACTAAAAAAGTTTTTAAGTTAATCACTTAAACAGGAAATCAAAAATCTTTTAACAAATCTTTAATATTTAAGTTTGCAATAACACATTTGTTTTGAAAAATAAAAACATCTGTTAGAAAACCTTAGAATGCCCACTTTTAATTATGTACTACGAAACGTGACTAAATTTTGAATGTTTGAACAAAATCAAAACCTATTTTACTGATTCTCTAACAAATGAGTGACTTTTTATGAGCTTTATAGACGCTCATCTTCTCACCCTGTGCAGCATCTGAACCTAAAAGCATGTGATCTGGCCTTTAAACCAAAGTTAATTCTTCACCGCGGATGAAAAGTCAACGTCAGGATCAGGAGGCTGTAAAACTGTCATTTTAACACAACTACGTTTTCTATTAGAAATAACCAAACAAATGTTCAGGAAGCGTTATTAGTTTTTTATACTCCAAATCTGTGCTGTTTACCTTTGTTTTATTTAAAAGAAAGAAAGATGAACTAAAAGGATATCAACCCTGTAGGAACAATCATCTTCAGGCCTTTTTTTGAATTTGACTTTTTATTTTTATTTTAGGGGAGCAGAAATTGACAGCAGCTAATAAAATAAAATACAATATAAATTTTAAAAAAATAGAGACTAAATTTGACCCTGTGGGCTCTCCAGTTAAAATTTCGATTTTTAGATTAGAATAGCATAAAAAAACTTTATTGATCTCACAAAGGGGAAATTACTGCTTGAAATTCCTTTTTGCTATAATTTAAAATCAAACACAAGAAAGGATAAAGGAGGACACTATAAAAAAATTTAAAATGCTAATTATAGGCTTTAATAATAATAAATAAAGCCTCTTTTATTGTTGCTGAAAACAGCTTTACATTTTATAAAATGTAAAAAAAATATGATTGTCTTTCTATTCTTGCTTTATTGATTTTATTTGGGTAGAAATAGCATCAGAATGATATTAAAAAGATATTTTTTTCAGTCTTTGAATATTATATCTTCAAACAAAACAGTAGAAGAAGCATGGACTTACCTCGGGCAAGTTGGATTCCTTGGCAGATGAACAGAAGGGACAGAAGATGAAGACCTTTAAGA
Source organism: Oryzias sinensis (assembly GCA_037389245.1). NCBI lineage: Eukaryota > Metazoa > Chordata > Actinopteri > Beloniformes > Adrianichthyidae > Oryzias > Oryzias sinensis. The sequence goes on from CM074508.1 coordinate 16,963,661, forward strand.
CCCATTTTTAACACCTCTCTTTTACATCACAGGCATCAGCGTGGCAAACGGCATGAACTCAGGCCCAGTCTGCACCCATGACTCTCTGAACCCGAGTGGTTTTGAGGGAGATGTCTTTGGGACTGATGAGTGTCACCCTGACCAACCAGGGGCTCAGCAATGTGACAAAAAGCAATCCAGCCTTTTTATGGCGGACTCTTTGACATAAACTTAATCTAACATTAACTTTTACCTGTAGGACGGCTCTACGCATCAGCAAAAAAGGTGAACACTCATTTTTGTGTAAAAGTTTAGCAGGAAGAGCCTGAAGCGAATATTCCAGCACACATGCTTTAATTGTATGTCTGACTAAACAAAAATGTAAAATTGTATTGATACAGAAAAATTTTAAAAGCAAACAAGCTTTACATCCAAGTATAAAATGTACTGATTTCATTTTTTATATAAAATATTTTTTATGACGAACGATAGATAGATAGATAGATAGATAGATAGATAGATAGATAGATAGATAGATAGATAGATAATTCATAAGTGTATTGCTGTACATCATTTAGCTAAAAAAAAGCAAACAATCAAACCCTTATTTTTAGAAAAAGAGATGAGACCAAACCATACAACCAGCAGTCAGTTGATTAGTTTAATTCATCATTTTAACTCCCTGCTTAACCAATCGGGAGAGCACATTTAGACAACATACGGTATTCTTGAAAACATTAATCATGTTTATTACCACCCCAAGGCAAACTATGACCGAAAAAATGTATTTATTTTGTCTCGGTTGGGTTGTTGAACAGTTAAATCAGACTTTGAAGAAATAAGCTGCTGGAAAGCTCAGTTGGCTGCGTGTAGGACTTGTGCACGGGTTTGATTCCTGGGGGAAGGGAGGAGTGGGTCCTTGGGCAAAACCCATTGGGCTACTGTCTAACTATGTAGCCATAAGGGGACCAAGGTCTGGGTCTCCCTGTGCCGGACCCTGCCCAGGTAAAAAACAGGGATGTGTCAGGAAGGGCATTTGGAAGAAAAATCTCTGCCAAATCCCCTGAGCGACTTGCTGAAAGCTGATTCGCTGTGGCGAGCCCTGAAGGGATATGCTGAAATTTCACACTGTTTCTTTTTTGGAGTGATCTTGTTTGGCGACACGATTAATCTTTTCAATGAAAACAAAACCCCAACAGTACATTGATAATAGGTGATCATCAACTGCTTCTGACTTATGTCAACTGTGTTCTTTCATGATGATTTTGGAAAACTCTGCTTTGCTAAGGCATGTTAATTCTCCGATACAATTCATAGAGATGAACCACTTTTTTTTTAAATAACTGTGAAGAAGTAATGAACCGGACCAGACGTGGATGCATTATTTAGAAACTCTAATGAGGTTTAATATGAGCAAAAGACAAAAATACTAACAGGAAAATTGAAACACTAAACTAGCCATGATTTAAAAAAATTAAAATCCAGACACGTTATCTAAAGGCATGACAAGATGTCCACTTTTCCCAACACGAACTATAAAAAGTATCATTAACTTAAACACGCAGTACGCTGCACTTTTTCACATTAAATTATTGAGACATTATCGTATTTACGATCTGAAAAACTGATGATCTGCAGCTCCTGCTGAGCACTTTATTGCATTTTTTACAGCACCCTGTCACAGCACTTTTGGTTTACAGCTTCGTAGCAGAAACAAGAAAAGGCCAACACAAATTAAAAATTAACTTTATTAGCAGCTAATGCCTTTGCATAACGTGCAGGCGGTAGAACAAGGGCATGTTTTCTGTACAGGAAAGAAGACCTCAGTGAACGTGTTGTGATTTAGTGACATGTAAAAAAGGTTTCATGGGAGCATGAAAAAATATTTCATAAACAGTTTGCAGTAAATTCAATTTCTGTGACAAGAGGTAAAGGGGATTGATAGAACTGGTCACCTGAATACTAAAACAAAAAAAAAAATCTAATTTAGGAAATCGGAAAAGCCTGTTTTTAGAGATGCTTTTTGGGAAACTTAAACATAAATGTAGAGATTTATACCAGGAACCTTTTAGCATACCGTAAATGTGTCAGCACTATTTCCTGCTGTTTGTAAAGTCCATACCTCACTGAGGAAACTTAAATTTACAATTTGATAAACGATCTGATTCTGAAATTAACTAAATATATACAGTATATATATATATATAATTTTTGTTTTGTTTTGCTTAGAAAATTTTGCTTACAAATGTTTTACCAAGAAAAACATAGTAGGTCTAATTTTAAAAAGTGCAAATAACAAAACAGAAGAATGCATTTGAGAACAAAAAAACAAAAAATTCAGAAAAAGATTCAAATTGAAACATGAAGGAGGTTATGATTTCAAAAATCAATTCACATAGGAGTTGTTTTTATTTTTATTTGCTGGCATTTCACACAAAATACCTGCAGCTGGTTCTATGTATATGATAGAGACCTATAGATCAGAGGTCTATAGGTCTTTTTAACCCTCCATCATAACTCTCCAGTTAAGGAAGATAAAAAGCTTTAAAAGAGTTTTTAAAAAGTAACTGTAAAGTAAAAGGTAACCATGTAGTAAAGTAAAACATTTTAAAGTAAACTAAAGAAATTTGTGGTTGAGATCTATCACAATTTTTTAAATCACTGTTGACTTTACACTTTCTACTACATTTGCTGCACTGAAATGAACTAATGTGACACAGGGTGTCTTTTATTTTGAAAGAACTTCATTTGAACATCTAATTTTGAAAAAAAAAAGTTATTTTCTTTTTATGTTTTTGTTTTATTTATGCAAAAACAAATGTACATTTTTATTTATCATAATAGTAACACTAACATAAATTTAATTTAATTTAAATAAAAATCTATGTTTTTTTTTTTCTTCTTTCTAAAAGTAAGACATTGTGGCTCCTACTTTCAGAGCTGAAGGTTACAGACTCCTAAATATGTCATATCTGATCCCAGAAACTGGTGGAACAATAAGCAGGTCTACAAGTCATTCCCATAGCTGTAAAATGTGTTTACATCTATTGAACACATTTTTATTAAGAACCTTGAACATTCTGCTTTTCATACGTTGGCAACAGACAAGCTTTGAAAAAATAAAGCCATAACTATGTATAAAAAAAAACACACTTCTAGGTGGACTTTTTTGTACATAGTTATGCCTTCATTTTTTAATATTTTTATAGGTGAATAAAAACTGATCTAGGTATTTGTTAAGGGTACAGATTTAAATGACTCAGATATTTCTAAACATTTAAAAAGCCCCAACAAGACAAGATGGTAAGACAAACTCAAGGAAGACTCAAAATGTTAAACATAGGCTATTCTTACCAAAATACACTTTTGAACATTTAATATAAATAAAAAAATAAAGCACTTTAATTTATTTACTTGTTTGTCATGGTGTACCAGTGTTAGTCACCCGTACAGCCTTTTTGTACAACTGCACCGCCCTCTAGTGGTCTTTCTAAGGAAGGACAGGTGCATCCTTTCTGTGAAAGTATTACCTTTATTGACCTGGGGTATATTTTGTTTTTAAAAGATATCTAAAACATGAAAACAGATCATTTCAATGACATTTTGCTCAAATATTTATGTGTTTTTGTTTTTGAAAGATAGTATTTATCACGTGAAAAGACAAATCAATGGAAAGTGTCAACTTACAGTTTTTTTTTTTACTTATTCCACATAAGTTTTTTTTAAACTTATTCCAGCTTTTTCTATGCCTGAAACGAACAGTGAAGTAACATTGACTCTAATAATTTAAATAAATAATAATTTAATTAAAAAAATAAAATAGTGGGAACAAGTATATTAAATATAAATCCTGTATATTGCAAAGACAGGTTTGAACCAAGTGCTGTCTAATTAGGTCAGGACAATGCTAAATTAGCTTGCTCAAATTTATTGGCTGACTACATAAGTTAGCATGCAAACAGTTGTTTTTTCTGATTTAAAGCTACAGCCTCATGTTTTCTCACAAACCAAAAAAACAAACAAACATGTTTACCTTGGCTTCAAATCTTTCTCCAACTTCTACTTGTGCTTGTCTGTTTCTGCCAAATTATAGCTTTACTAGGCACCCTAAGGCTGCATGTGACTAATTTTGAGCTAAGTCAGCCACAAAAACTTGTTATGACAGCTTTTTATGCGGTAGCATCCCATTTTATGGATTAGGTGCACTTTTGACTTGTAGCACGTAGAAGAAGAAAGGAACCGTTCTCTAAATCCGGATGCTGCTGCTCTGGAGCCCCCTGGTGGTTTGAAGACACATTGCATATTCTGCACAAGGCAAACAATATTACAGTCAATGAAGAGTCATTTCTAATTAGCTTTAGGTTTATTAATCAGCATAACATTCTCTGGGTCTACTCCACACTTTTCATGGGGATGAATCACACTTTACGCTCTTTTTAGCTTTTACAAATGCACTTCTTTTTACAAATGTGGCATTGTCTGATTTAGACAACGGTGACAAAGAAAAACGTAAGAAAATGAGACAAACATTGTTTTCAATGACAAAAGTCCTTTTAATCCTTGAAGAGATTAATAAAAAAACATTTTTTTTAGCTTCAATCAACAGAACACCAAGTAAATTTCAGTGTGACAAACATTTTTACAAAAATTATATTTAGACACACAAAGACCCTTTATTTGAGAGTTTGGGTCATTTTTAAAATGATGTTTAAAATGGCTTTAATTAAATTAACAGAAAATTTTCTATCACACATATAGAGTGTTCACATGATAAAAAGACATGATTAATGACAGCTCCTAGCTGGTGAACTGAAGGCATTGTAGTGATGATGACATAGCGCTCCTACTCTTTGAAGTAAGGGTTGGAGTGGCCTTGGCTCTGAGCGTACGGGTTGTAGTGAGCTTGGTTCTGGTTGTAGGGGTTGCTCTGAGGTCGAACCTGAGCGTAGAGGTTGGCGGGCCGAGAGTATGGAATGTCTTGCTCTTCCTTTAGCCACTAAAACAAACAAACAAAAAACGAATATAAAGGATAATTGTGGGTGAAATCTGATCGACATAAAATGAGTTCTGAGCAGATGAAAACTCACAGAGTTAGAAGAAATCAGGTTTTGCCGGCTGTTGCTTGGAATCATCTCCATGTTGCTCCTGTTGTCCAGGGTGCTGGTGGTTATGGCCCGCGGGATCCGAGGTATCCCGAATGAGCCATTTGTCTGAGATGTATAATCCTTATTTATGTTGTTTCCTCCAATTGGTGCCTTGGATGAGAAATTGCTGACATATGGCTTGACGGTATCCTCATCTTCATACTCTGAGCTGTTCTTTGAGTATCTATGGGAATAAAACTTGTGTGTTTTTGTTGCATGAAGGCTGAAAACTGAAGCTCGATTGAAGCCTGGGTAGGGAGGACTCACTTTGAAGATATGACGGTCAGAGAGATGAGGGAGATGAGCAGCAGTCCTCCAAGCACGGAGCCCACGATTACCAGGATCAACAGCCATTCTGACAAGCAGAGAAAATGTAAGAAGTCTAAAAAATGTGGGCAAAACATCCTCCCTGATAGGATCTTGTGACATCAAAAACCAAAATAAAACTTCAAAAATGTCATTGTTGTAACTAAATCTTTTATTTTTCTATGGCCGATAAACTTTTACTCACTTTCATTACAGTTGATACCAGTGTAACCAAATCCACAACTGAAAAAGACAACAAAGATGATTTTTTATTAAATACTCAAATTTGACATTCCCTCCTTTTTTTAAATTGACTTATTTAAATTATATTGAATAGTACTCACTCTACACACTTAGAATTCTCACTTTTCTTCCCAGGAGGACATGCTAATAAATAAATGAATAAATGGGCAAATTTTAAGTTTTAACAGCCCTTTCATCACTGAAGGAATTTATCTTTCTTTGTGCTCCTTAAATTCTTCTTACCTAAACACACTCTGTCTGACAATTCTGATGCTATGAAGCCGTCTTTACACTCGCAGGTAAAATCTCCTCCTGTGGCGTTGCATGTTGTCGAGGTTTCATCACAAGGATTATTCTCACACAGCTTTGTGGCTGTGATTGAAAAAAAAAAGGACAAAGAGATCAGAAAAGCAACTGGAAAAGTCACAATTTCTAAAAATATATTTAATAAAATTAAAGAAACATAAAAGAAATGGCTCTGTGCCAGCCTAAAGTGTTTAAGGTCGTATCTCTAAAGGCAGTGTCACACAGTCACCATACGTACATTTAGCACATTTTCAGTGTATGAAATTTTGGTCTTTCATCATACATGTGTGATAATTCTTAAGCGTTTCTTGCGTTCATCATTCATCGATGTGCCCAGATGTCCGTCGAGGGTTTTGGGTCTTTACTTGAATTCGGTTTAGAGCTGTTGAAAATGTTTGGTCGGTTGAGAATTATGCAGTTTATGCATATTTTACATAATTTATATGCAATTCAGACATAAATATTATGCAATTGTGCATGATTTTTGCATGATGCAAATTTGTGGCTTTCCATGACTGTTCTACGTATGTCTGATGGACTTTCCACGCATGTACCACAGATGTCTAACTTTTTATCATGTATACAACGTACATATCACGTTAAAATTATGTAATTGATGCACAAATCACTGAGTAATTGCATATAAACAGTGCACTTATCTTGCACGGTTTATGTTCTTTGTGTGGTTTATTCGTACTTCTTTCGTGGTTTTAACGTGTTTCATTCATGATACATCTGTAAAGAATTCAAAGACCACAATTTTTCTCACTTTTTCTCACGTATGACCAATTTTCATCTGTGCAATATGCGCAAAATGTACATAGTGGCTGTGTGACACGACCTTTATCCACAATGCTTAAAAGATTCAAATGGACCCTAATTATATGAAATCAATACATCAATGAATTACATCCCATTTTTAGCAGTGGAGGTGGAACTGGCATGATGAAAAAAAAACACATTGAATAAGGATCAACATAATCTCTGAGTTTACATGGAAAACGTCAAAGAAGTAACAGATGTTTGAGTACAAAAGGTGTACAAAACAAATCTGCATGTCATGCATCAGAAAGGAACAGAAAAACTAAAAAAGAATTACTATTAAATAGATAGAGGTGTTAAGCTTACCAGTAAACGTCATATCGCATTCTTTACAGTCCGTAATTTTCTTTTCAATAGTCTCCTCTGTGACTTTTGAATCTGTGTTGAAAATTAAGTCTACAGTTGCTTCAATTCCAACAACTTCAGTCCTTTTCATTCCCTTTTTCCTACAAGAGGGAAAACTAGATTTAATTGACATTTTTTACTCCACAATTATTTAGTGTTAAAACTATGGGGAAACAAACATACCTGATTTCCAAAACTAAACATCCAAGGTAGCTACCGTCTCCAGAAAATGTATTGTTCATCTGTAAATTAACGATAAATTTATTCAAGCATTTTTGGAAAATACAGTCAGTGTTTCCCAAGTTATGCTTTTACTGGAAGGTCAAATATGAAAAAGAAAATAGCTCACTTGTTCAACAATTTTGTCAGAGGCTTCTTTAAATTCTTTTGATTTCTTGTCCTTCATATTTTCTTGAAATGTTATTTTATTGAAGTTTAGGATCCCAGGAAAAACTTTAGCTGCATGGAAGAAATGGATATTATAGAAAATGTAGCCACAAACAATTACATAAGAGTTTTTAAGATGAACTTGGAAATTGTTCACATTTTTGTCACATTGCTTACATCTAAAATGCACACAATGAAAAATAATATGCACATTTATACATTGTTGCGTAATAAACAGCATCACTGACTGAACTTTGAGTTACTCATCCAAAAGTTGATTTATTGACATGTATTGATACGTATGTGAGTATTTACCCTTCTGACAAGTTTCCGTAGCTGCATTGTAGGAATCGCCCGGCAGACAGAGACACACAAAGGTCAGATTAGCACGAGCCTCACAGGTGCTTCCTCCTTTACATGGGTTTGAATTACAGGGATCTGAAAACAAACACACAAGCTGGTGGCTCTGAAGCCCAATCATATTTCCATTCAGGAAGAATGTCTCTGTCCCTGGTGGGCAGAGGAGAATGTACCTGGACTGCTTGTGACAGGGGAAGGTCCTTTGCTTGCAGTGGCGCTTCCAGTTTCCACAGTGCTTTCTGGTGTAGCTGGGCTTCCTGGTGTAGCTGAGCTTCCTGGTGTAGCTGAGCTTCCTGGTGTTGCTGAGCTTCCTGGTGTAGCTGAGCTTCCTGGTGTAGCTGGGCTTCCTGGTGTAGCTGGGCTTCCTGGTGTAGCTGAGCTTCCTGGTGTAGCTGGGCTTCCTGGTGTAGCTGGGCTTCCTGGTGTAGCTGAGCTTCCTGGTGTAGCTGAGCTTCCTGGTGTAGCTGGGCTTCCTGGTGTAGCTGGGCTTCCTGGTGTAGCTGAGCTTCCTGGTGTAGCTGAGCTTCCTGGTGTAGCTGGGCTTCCTGGTGTAGCTGAGCTTCCTGGTGTAGCTGAGCTTCCTGGTGTAGCTGGGCTTCCTGGTGTAGCTGGGCTTCCTGGTGTAGCTGAGCTTCCTGGTGTAGCTGAGCTTCCTGGTGTAGCTGGGCTTCCTGGTGTAGCTGGGCTTCCTGGTGTAGCTGAGCTTCCTGGTGTAGCTGAGCTTCCTGGTGTAGCTGGGCTTCCTGGTGTAGCTGGGCTTCCTGGTGTAGCTGAGCTTCCTGGTGTAGCTGAGCTTCCTGGTGTAGCTGGGCTTCCTGGTGTAGCTGGGCTTCCTGGTGTAGCTGAGCTTCCTGGTGTAGCTGAGCTTCCTGGTGTAGCTGGGCTTCCTGGTGTAGCTGGGCTTCCTGGTGTAGCTGAGCTTCCTGGTGTAGCTGAGCTTCCTGGTGTAGCTGGGCTTCCTGGTGTAGCTGAGCTTCCTGGTGTAGCTGAGCTTCCTGGTGTAGCTGGGCTTCCTGGTGTAGCTGGGCTTCCTGGTGTAGCTGAGCTTCCTGGTGTAGCTGAGCTTCCTGGTGTAGCTGGGCTTCCTGGTGTAGCTGGGCTTCCTGGTGTAGCTGAGCTTCCTGGTGTAGCTGGGCTTCCTGGTGTAGCTGGGCTTCCTGGTGTAGCTGGGCTTCCTGGTGTAGCTGAGCTTCCTGGTGTAGCTGGGCTTCCTGGTGTAGCTGGGCTTCCTGGTGTAGCTGGGCTTCCTGGTGTAGCTGAGCTTCCTGGTGTAGCTGGGCTTCCTGGTGTAGCTGGGCTTCCTGGTGTAGCTGGGCTTCCTGGTGTAGCTGAGCTTCCTGGTGTAGCTGGGCTTCCTGGTGTAGCTGAGCTTCCTGGTGTAGCTGAGCTTCCTGGTGTAGCTGAGCTTCCTGGTGTAGCTGGGCTTCCTGGTGTAGCTGAGCTTCCTGGTGTAGCTGAGCTTCCTGGTGTAGCTGGGCTTCCTGGTGTAGCTGAGCTTCCTGGTGTAGCTGAGCTTCCTGGTGTAGCTGGGCTTCCTGGTGTAGCTGAGCTTCCTGGTGTAGCTGAGCTTCCTGGTGTAGCTGGGCTTCCTGGTGTAGCTGAGCTTCCTGGTGTAGCTGAGCTTCCTGGTGTAGCTGGGCTTCCTGGTGTAGCTGAGCTTCCTGGTGTAGCTGAGCTTCCTGGTGTAGCTGGGCTTCCTGGTGTAGCTGAGCTTCCTGGTGTAGCTGAGCTTCCTGGTGTAGCTGGGCTTCCTGGTGTAGCTGAGCTTCCTGGTGTAGCTGAGCTTCCTGGTGTAGCTGGGCTTCCTGGTGTAGCTGAGCTTCCTGGTGTAGCTGAGCTTCCTGGTGTAGCTGGGCTTCCTGGTGTAGCTGGGCTTCCTGGTGTAGCTGAGCTTCCTGGTGTAGCTGAGCTTCCTGGTGTAGCTGAGCTTCCTGGTGTAGCTGGGCTTCCTGGTGTAGCTGAGCTTCCTGGTGTAGCTGAGCTTCCTGGTGTAGCTGAGCTTCCTGGTGTAGCTGGGCTTCCTGGTGTAGCTGAGCTTCCTGGTGTAGCTGGGCTTCCTGGTGTAGCTGGGCTTCCTGGTGTAGCTGGGCTTCCTGGTGTAGCTGAGCTTCCTGGTGTAGCTGGGCTTCCTGGTGTAGCTGGGCTTCCTGGTGTAGCTGGGCTTCCTGGTGTAGCTGAGCTTCCTGGTGTAGCTGGGCTTCCTGGTGTAGCTGGGCTTCCTGGTGTAGCTGGGCTTCCTGGTGTAGCTGAGCTTCCTGGTGTAGCTGGGCTTCCTGGTGTAGCTGGGCTTCCTGGTGTAGCTGGGCTTCCTGGTGTAGCTGAGCTTCCTGGTGTAGCTGGGCTTCCTGGTGTAGCTGGGCTTCCTGGTGTAGCTGGGCTTCCTGGTGTAGCTGAGCTTCCTGGTGTAGCTGGGCTTCCTGGTGTAGCTGGGCTTCCTGGTGTAGCTGGGCTTCCTGGTGTAGCTGAGCTTCCTGGTGTAGCTGGGCTTCCTGGTGTAGCTGGGCTTCCTGGTGTAGCTGAGCTTCCTGGTGTAGCTGAGCTTCCTGGTGTAGCTGGGCTTTCTGTTGTAGTTGGGCTTCCTGTTGTACTTGGGTTTCCTATTGTACTTGGGCTTCCTGGTGTACTTGGGCTTTCGATTGTAGTTGTGTTTTCTGCTGTTGCTGTGTCGTCTGCTGTAGCTGTAGAATTGAAATTTCTGTTGTTAAGGTCTCTGCACTCAGGGATTCTAGAAAGTACATTGGGTCTTCTGCAATCACTTTAGTTGTCTCAAACTTGCTGTTTTGTGGCTTCAAATACTTTTAATGCTTAAATGTTGTCCTTAATTGTGATCTAGCTTCTGTCTTTACATTTCTGAATGTGTCTGCTGTTTAGCTGAGTCGGTTGCTTCTTTCTCTAGTTTTCGTGTTTTTCTTTGGTTGGATTAAAAAAGATGTTTTTATTTATTTATACATATTTTATATTTATTTATATTTTATTTTATTTTTATTTTATTAATTTTTTTGCAGCTCAAACTGCAACAGCAGTGTTACAGCTAGTAGAAAAATAAGTTTAACCCCTTCATGCCTGAATTTATTTTGTAAAAGTGAATTAGCAACACGCGGAGTGAAGGGGTTAGAACGGTCACCCATTACATCTTGCCCCTATTTCTTCGTTCATGTTTTCAGGTTACAAGCTGTCATAAAATTAGTTTTCAAACTTACCCATACCACCCCCCCAAAAAAAAATACATGTATAAAAGCCGCTAAATAAAAGTAAAAGGGAAATGTTGAGCTTTCTTTGCAAGTCTGCAAACTTATCCAAACTGGATGATTGAGTCGACATGAGATATAGCTGTCTTTTATAACTCTATTTTGAGATTTATTCTGTACCTTCATTTTTCCGCTGTATTCAGTTGATCAAGTATCTGTGCCCCCCATAATCAGACATGGAACCCAATATCCAACTCATTCCTGCTTTCGTTCAGCAGATCTAGCTTTTATAATCAATAATATTAAGCTTGTTTTAAAATTTCCTTCAATAAATCTGAATTGTCAGCTATATTTTTTTTTGAAAATGTCTATCTTATTTCTCCCTTCCACTTTTTTTTCCCACCTTTTACTTTGTTTCCTGTTCTTCTTTAAACTTTTCATAATATTGCTTCATTATAAATATTCTTTTTTACTTTTCTCTTCTTTATTGAGCAACTTTAGTTTTTTACAGTTGACATTGCTGCGGATAACAAGGGTGTCGCTGACGTTTGTAGGATTATTTTAAGATCCAGATTAGAATGATGTTGTTCTTGGGTGCTACTTGAAGCATTTTCAGGCCTGTTGTTAGCACTTCTTTCCTTTATTATTATCATTATTATCATTATTATTTAGTATTGTTTATTTTTATTCTGAATTTAGATAATACATTTATTTTATTCTCAGTTCTCAAATTAATTTAATTGGGTATACATTTTATTTCTACTACTTTGAGTATAAGTTTAATATCTTTTTATCTTTATTACTTTTCATTTTTATTTTGCCGTTTTAGAAACAGTTTTTGCATGTGGATGAAGAATTGCAATAAATTCTGAGTATAGCACTGTTACTTACAGCAGAGGATCCAAATTGTTGCTGGCATTCATTATTTTGCTTTTCATAACTATTTTTATCAGGACCTAAAAATAATTTTACATTTTTTTTGCGTGTGCGTAAATCTTTGCCAAACTCATCAACATCATAGATTGATGAGCCTTTCAAAATGCTTTTATGTCTTTGTCTAAGAATATAGTTACCGTTCGTAAAAAAGTAAACGATTGACTAAAAAAATGGATACTTTAAAATTCCTTGATTAGCTAATAAAAGGCAAATATTGTTACCCATAGGTTTTTTACATGGAAATATCCAAAAGGCGGTGGGGTGGTCGACCCGTGATCGTAAGGTTGCAGGTTCGATTTCCGCTTTGCACTTGAATGTGTGTGTGACTGGGTGAATGGGACTGTGACTGTAAAGCGCTTTGGGCCTTTGAAAGAAGGTAGAAAGCGCTATATAAGTATACGCCATTTACCATTTCAGATAAATTTGAACTACGCATAAGGTTTACTCTCAGTCTCAAGTAGGTTTCAGACATGTAAAACAATTAACATCTTTGTTTTCAAAAAGTAAAAATCCAAGCAGTCGTCAATAGATTTCCTGACAAAAGAACAGGTCAGATCTTAAAAGTTACTCACGCTGTTTTTTCTTTGAAATATTGGCTTGCATTTTTTTTATTTCACTATAAAAAGTTTTAAGATAAAATGAATTGAGCACCCAGTTTTAACAAGGGACTTTTGCTTCTAATTTAATAAAGAAGTTGTCTGGGGTGTAATTGGTTTAAAGTCCAAATTTTAAACCATCACTGGAATGTTTCCTTCACAGTGACTTTGAGAAAACTACTTACCACAAAGAGCAACAATCCCAAGGACCCAAAAGATTAAAAACCTTTGATCCATTATTGGAAGAAACAAATTCGAAACGCAGATGAATAAAAGTCCTCGCTTAAAGCTTTGAAAAGTGGGTGAAGGAGGCTTTGGCGGCTTAAATATCTTATTGTAAGAGGAAGTTCTCCTCCATTGGTCGTTTCAACGTTTAGCCACTCCTCCCTGGCCACTGTATCAAATAAAGAATCAGTTTTCAGCCCAGAATGGAACTGTCAATAAAAAAAACCATATAAAGTTACTGCTTCTGTGTATGAATCCAATGTCATGCACCCTGCTTTGTTTATGATTACCATTTCCAACAGATGGGTCAGTTCAGGTCTGGTGAAACGCCAAGTTGCTCCATAAACGGGCAATATTACAAAAGAATTTACTGTTATAGTTAAACTCTTGTCCAATTGTTTTCTGAAGCATTTTATTTTGATCACACAGTTTTGAATATTAGTCATGGGTAGAGAGGGGGGAGTATTATGTAAAGTCAAAAAATAAAAATGTGTCAATGCAAATTTAATCAGCATACAGAACAGTAAATTTGATTTTTTTGTATTACTTTCAGCATTTTAGGCTCAGCTGAAATATTATTGTTAAAAATACTTATAGAATCAAGAATAGGAGAAGTAAAGGTTTTTTTGGGGGAAAAACTTGGGAGGTTAATTGGAATAAAACCAGCGTGGCAAAGATAAATGAACTCTAAAAAGGCAAATTATTTTGTGCAGAATGGAACATTTCCAGAGAAATTTGAATGGGTGGAACATTCTGCACTATTTTTGATTACTAAAGCTTAACTTATAATTCCTTCATATGACTTTTATGAGAGATCACACTGAGGATGTTTGGTTGCCATGGTATCATCAGCTCCTTTTGCCGTCTCTTTCTTCATCCCTGATTTTATTCTGCTCTTTTTATGGATTTATGGCAGATCCAGTCTAACTTCTTCCTTTAAACTGTATTTCTTAACAGCTCCTGTATCGCGCAGCGTAGCAAACCACACCATAAGGGATGCAACAATGTGGAAGAAGGCAATAAAAGACACAATTGGTAAATCAAAATACAACAGGAAACAACATTCAAATAAATGCTGTTATTTATTTACAGTTTCCATAAAAGCAAAGTACTTAGTAGTTCTCCTTTACTTCTGTCTCTATGAAAGGACCAGCCTGATGAAACAGATGAACAAAGGATTTTTATTTTGGGACACTGTCAGTGAATGAACTCAGCACCAACTGCTTTTCTAACAGAGAAGGGTCTGTTTGTCCATCACAAAGCCAAACTCAAACATTATTGTTCTAGGAATAAACTGCATTCACTGATTCCTGCTACAAATGTCCTTTAGGAAGAATAAAGCCAATTTACAGAGCATTGTGATAAATGTGTTAACTCATTCTAAGCAGTATAGCAGACACACATTTACCACCGAGTAAATGCTGGAAAAACAAACACAGCAACACTAAATCCTTAGACCTATTTGGTCTATCAAAGCCTGACTTTTAATGACATATGAGGTTTAAAAAAGATTGACTCCATATTAAAACTCTAAAGTTTTTAACATGAGCATTTTTCTGATGATGGAGGACATGTGTAAAATATTCCTGAGTATTTCTTTATTCAAATGGTTGTGAATCAGGAGCAGACAAAAAAGTTCTGTTTGAAATAGACTGAATTTGTCACATAAAAAATACTCTAGGCAGGCAAGAAGCTCCTTGTCCTGATCCACAATGGGGAGGGGGGCGGGGTTTCTCTGTGGCAACGGTCCCGCCCACAATATTTATTTATATGTCTAATTATCCTAAGTTTGATTAGTTATTGTATGAATGTATAACTGATGATTGTATTGTTTTTGTGTATTATTCCTATTTGATTGCTTGAAATAAACCATTTCAAATCAAAATTCAAATCAAACTAAGGGGTGAATTTTTAACGCACTACTGTCACTTTGCAGAAACTATGTCCCACTAAATGACAGATTTTGCCATTTGTTCAGCTAAAAAGGGCATAATCCTAATTAAAAAAAACACTAGGAACACATTTTCAGATGCTTGGAGAGGGACTTTAACATTTTTGATTTCCCAGAATTGAAGCAAAATTTTAGGGTGGATGAGGAGATGAGCTGCTGCAACATCATGCCAAGAAACATCCTTGTTTGATTATTAGTCAATTTAAGATCATAGATCTGTCACACTTTACTTTTTATTTTGTTGTAATTGTGCAATTTATGTGCAGCATGGTGGTGTGGTGGTTAGCATTCTCACCTCATAGCTAGAAGGCGCTGGTTTAAATCCACCTTTGTCATTTCTGTGTGGAGTTTGCATGTTCCTGTGCATGCTTGGGTTTTCTCCAGGCAGTCCGGTTTCCTCCTCCTGAAAGACACGCTTCAAGGGTGAACAGTTGACTACACTTTGTTCCTTATTTGTGAGGGTGACCTCAAATGAGAACTAGAAGGAACTGCATTTCCAGAAGAAAATGCAGGGTTGAATGCTGTATTGCTGAATGAAAGCAGAAATATGATGAAAAAGCTGAACATTGTAAAAGTAGAATGTCTAAAATAGGTCAAACATTGTAGAAGGAGTTAAGCATGAAAGCTAAAAAAATTGTTGAAAAAATGGCTGAAATGTCCTGGAAAATCCTGGAATATTTTGAAAAATTAATGTACCAAAAGTCAAAGGTGAACATTGTAAAAGTAGAATGACCAAAACAGGTCAAAATTTGTACACGGAGTTAAGCATGAAAGCAGAAATTGTGGAAAAAAATAGATGTACTGTTGAAAATTTGAAGATGATGCTAAAATGTCTAAAAGTGCTAGCATCAGCATCATCAACTGACTCAAAAAAACACATTGTTTAAGAGTATCATATTGGTAAAAGCTACATGTTCTAAGTTGACAGAAAATCCCCTTTTTTCAAAATGGCGGCTTTTCTATTAATTTTATCTCCATAGCAACCATTTTACGTTTGGGTCGGCATGGGATGACGAACAAATCGACGTCAGTTTCAGACAAATCGGAAAAAGTAAACCTTTGGACGTCCTTAGCAACGAAGTTTGTTGGCTAACCACGCCCACATTCCTTATATGTCCAGATCCAGTGAATTTCAATATGTTCAGTTCCAGCCATGGATGAAGTTTATTGCAATATTTGCTTCAGATTTTGTCATAAAAAGGCCACCAACATTAGGTTGTGTCGACATCCCATAATGATTTCTAAACGTATTTTATAGTCCAAAGCCTTGTGATCATTTTAATGTTTGAACGGTGTCTCTAGCTACAAGTATGTTGAAGTTATATTCGATTAAAGAAACAAAGGCTTCAGATTTGAGAAACACAAAATGGCTGCCAAACAGTCTCCATCCCATAATGACTACAACCCTTGAAGTTGTAATGCACAGCACTTATCATTTGACAGGAAAAGTGGAATCACCTCCTGCAACAGGTGACATTCTGTCATATGCTGAGCCTCAAGATCAATTCTCCCAACCATGGATGTGCCATTTGTCATAGCACACCCATCCACGTGTAATGGACAGATATGTTGATCACCAGCTAGCTAGCTGAATGACAGAGCAAAATATTTTTCAGTTGACCACTAACACGTGGTGTAAAAACATGATAGTCACTTCTCGTAACAGCCACCTAACTTATGGTTTGGGAATCAACACTTTCCCATGAGCCTTAGCGGCCGTGGGCGGGGCTAAGGCCCGGGTCCCAACGCTTGTCCACAACATGGCTGGAGCACATGTTTGAACTGCAGCTTCCAGCTACGAGGAGGAAAATAAAAAATACATCAAAACTAACTTAGATTTGCTCCCACTGTTTTTTCTAACATACATTGAGTGTTTGTGTGTGTGCTTTAAGCTGCTCTGATCATTTTAACGTTTGAATGGTGTCTCTAGCTAAAATTGTGTGGAAGAAGCAAAGGTTCTTGAAAAGATAAAGGAACAATGAATGAAAGCTGAATTTGCTGATGAAATGGCTGCACTGTCCTGGAAAATCCTGAAACATCTTTAAAAGTAAAAGGATAAAAAGTCAAAGCTTATGAGTAACCCCACCTGAAAGAAAATTCTTCCATGTAACGAAATATAATTGAGTTAGTGGAACTGAATTCTATCAAGAAAGGTAAGGTAAAAAACCATGCAGAAAAAATCAAATGATAGAATTGAACTCAGAACCTCAGTATTATAAGCCCAATTCTTTGACCGCTGAGCTATCACTTTTGAGACAACAATATGCAGCCGGTATAATTTTATAAGGCCCCTCGTGTATCATCTTTTTGGCAGAAGCCGAGTTGAAACGATTTCATGCCACAGTTCGTTTTTTACGTAGAAAAAACAAACGAAAGTTTTCACTTTTGAAAAGTCAAAGGATTTGAAGGACCAAAAGTGGTGGTAAAACATTTGTGGAGGTAAAAAAGTTGTAGGAGTTAAACAAGGCCCGAAATTATTGAAAAAAATGGCTGAATTAATGAAAATTTGAAGATTTGAATGAAAGGAAGGAGCTGAACTGTTTCATACAATGGTTAAAGTAAGTAAAATCCTGTAAAAGGAGCTAAGCACAAGGATTCTCCATGTATTTAAATGAAGCAAAAATCTTGGAAAATCCTGGAAAATCTTGGAATATCTTGAAAAGTTCAAAGATTTGAAAGACCAAAA